>JARWCS010326694.1:0-12448 GCA_034783895.1 Geukensia demissa | reverse complement strand
GTTATTTCAACTTATTAAATCCTCTCCATACAGTTATACACTTAAAATACACATACTTCAAAATGACAGCAATATTATACACACATTAAGCAAATAAAAACCGATAATGCAAATACAAAATAGGCATATCTTAGAAAATTATTATAGTAATAACAAGTAGAAAAAGGTGGGATATGGTGTAAACATTCCTGACACAAAAATCTCATAAAGATAATAAATATATATATATCGGTAGCACAGAGCTTGTTGTGGGAGTTGGGGGTGTCGAGCATTATAAGATATGATGAGAATCGCTTTGAATGGTGTATGTAACAGTCAGTTTTTTATCACTCATCTCTTCAGTGCTGAATAAAAGGTTTTCGGTTCAAATCTGAATCTTGGCTTAATATACATATATTTATTCATATGATAAAAATATAATATTTAAATATATGTATTTTCTCTTATCTTCCTTTTATTAAATGGAGAAAATTCAAAGTGCAGATGTGTTGCCTATTCCTAAAAATATCTAAATACGATTTTTTTTCTTTTATTGTATTATTGAACACCCTTGATAGAACATCAAAACTATATTTATCAAAGCATTTCCTGATTTAGCAACACCTTTTAGTCTTATCAAAACATTCCTGATTTGTCCAAAATGTTTTCACCTTTTTTACCTGTTATTTTCAAATGTGGGACAACCAGGAAGACACCGGAAAATTATACGTAAATGTGTGAATTGGAAAGCCATACAGCGCACCTGATCCGCCTCCCCTACCGAAGGCAAGATTAATGGAAGCAGCACCATTCACAGTGACCGGTGTTCATTTTACTGGAGCTTTGTACGTTAAGGAAAAAAACGGACAAAAAAGTAAAGTATTAATCTGCCTACTTACCTGTGCTTCTACACGAGCAGCACATTTGGAAGTCGTTCCAGACCTTACAGAAAAATCTTTCTTACAAGCTTTCAGGGGGTTCATAAGTTAAAAATCTTTGCCGAAAATCATGGTATCAGATAATGCGTCAACTTACTTAGCCGCAGCAGAAACGTTAGAGATACTCACACAATCTACATCTTTGAATGATGCGTTATCTACCTGTGGAACCAGTTGGACATTTATCCCTAAGCGCCCCTGGTATATGACTGGTGGGAACGCTTGATAGGACGCACTAAAACCAGCTTGCGCAAAGTTCTTGAAAGAACATATATTTCAATGGATGACTAATAAACTGTTGTCAGGGAAATCGAAGCCGTTTTAAACGACCAAACAATGACTTATGTATCTTCGGATTTTAATGACAAGGAGCCTTTAACCCCATTGCATTTATTATACGGAAGAAGGATTACAATTACACCTTATCCGCGACAAAACATAGATGAAAACAGCATACACTTTGACAAGAAGGACATTTGTAAATCCGCAAACCTACAGGAACAACTGATTAAACATTTCATCTCTCGTTGGAAAACCGAATATCTGACAACGGGGAAAAGATGAAAGTTGGACAAATCATGCAGATTCATAATGATGAGTATCCGAGAAATAAATGGACTGTCGGGGTAATAGATTCATTGGTAACTGGAAACGATGGACTTACACGAGCAGCCGTTGTTAGAACTAAAAATGGACACACTTAAACTTTACCAGTTTGAGCTATCTGATAGTTTGCCAACAGGATACATTAATCATACAGAAACTGATACCCGGCAGAGGAGATTTGCGATTCGTGAAGCAACAGTGTGTGCTAAAGAGAAAATTCGTAAATGGACAATATCGTGCATTCATTATTGAACGTTAAAAGTAGTTAAAGTTCAAGTATAATGTTTAAGTTAATTCAACTGAATAGGGAAACAAGTTAAAGTATTTACTTGAGAAGGACAGTAATCGTTCTCTTTACTTTACTATTGTGAAATTTTACTTTATTTCATTTATATGATAATTTCACTTTTGTCTGCCCCGAGAAATGTCATGTAATTACGCGAAGTACTAACGTTTGACTATGGTAACGTTACTTTGTTACGCCGGCTTCTCTATGCCGTTAAATTGTACGGACGTTGACGTAGAATAAACCAATATGAATGTCAGTCGTTTTTCTTAACTTCATACAGGCCTTTCATTATTATCTCTATTTAATAAGTATGACATGCAAATATATTTTCTTGCCTTCAAAAAATTATTCTTATAACATGTAATTTCTAGATATAGGTAAAAATTTAATAAGATTATGATAAACTGAACCCTTTAATCAGTTTCTTTTCAGGAAGGGTCAATATTTCGCGGGGGTCAATATATCATACATGGGGAGGTCAGAATACCATTAAGGGGGTCATTATTTTGCAGCGAAATATTGACCCCAGGGTTATTACATCGCGGGGGTCAAAATATCGTATGATACCGCTCATGTGATTTCCACTTTCGACGACGCATCTTGTTCTTATGTCACTTCCGGTGACGTCATATCAGGCTGTTGTCTAGTTACTCCTGGAAAATGCAACCCATGAACCACATATATACTTCTGGTTTGTGTCTCGGTTCGTATTTTGTCTTCTAGATTAACGAATTCCGTCTGTCCCTTTTGTATCTCCAAATATTATATCTTCTTTTAAATTTTCTAAACTCAGTACAAGAAGGCTCCTGAAAAGGCCATAACAAACTTTCACGGGCTAAATGAAATCAAAGCTCTAGGAGAGCCTATGGTGTTGTTAGTTTTAAGGTTTTGATATCGAGAAAGACTTCTTTTGGTCCGCTTCGGAAAAAAAGTATACCAGACATTTGTATACACTCACATAAAGGCACAGATAATTCTAAACATCTGTTTTTTCTTGATAAGGTCATTAAAGAGAGGATAAGATACTAACAGAATATAATTTACAAATATGTTTAAAAGTATTAAGATTAACATTAATATTTAAAAAGTCAAAATTCCTTAATAAATTATGAATCATGAAAGTGTTTCCACTTTGTTTTCATTGGAGTCCTTAAAGAGTGAACCATTAATCAAGAATAAGCTGATGTGCAGACTAATGCAAATGCCAAATATTTACCTTTGTGCCCTGATAGTACAACATAATTGTCAAATGAAAGCATCTGGTGGGGAGTTACAAATATTCATTAATTATTATTTTGGCATAATTAGCTATTTGTTATTTATTATTTTCGGCATAACTATTGTTGCCGAGTTAAAACCTTTAATACCTTTTTTATGAGTCATGTCACTAGCATGTTTGATTCTTTTCATTTTTCCATATTAAAAGCTAAATAGGGAATTCCGTTCAAATAGAATTATACTCTATGTCAGGGTTTGTTGGAACGGGTAAAAACGTTATGAAAGATAAACTTTCCGCCGTATTCTTATGAAATAGTGTTTATTTTGAAGATTGAAAAAAGTGCAAGTTAGTTGCAATAATACGAGTATTTATACATGCCGCTCGAACGCCTAACGGACGCCCTTAAAGCAGGGGTTCTACCTGCAGGCGGAGAAACCGAACGGCCTATTCCTATACCGGCCGCCCTCGGGGTCCAAGGCAAAACAAAATTTCACTTCTTTTCCTCTGTTTATGGATTTTTTTAAATCACTGCTAGCTTGCTCGCATATGATGTTAAACTTACAGTATAAGTTTGATTTTTTTAAACTCTCAAATCACAATACAAACGACTGCAGTAACTCGTGATGTCACATCGGAATTATGTATAATTTCATTTCAAAATTATTTGTGGCAAAAGTAGAAGTTTATTTATGAAATGTATCAGAAATGAAGCTTTTTTATTCAGTTATAGGGAATAATTCATGAAAATAAAAAATAATAATAATCAATTTTCGATACAAAAATCCCAACTCTGAAAAAGGTATAAACACATATTTTGACTATTTTAGAGAAAAAAACTTGAGTACTAATAAATTTTCTTTCCCCGTTCTATGTTTCTCTCCTATCAATGGAGCTAATTAAGTTAAAAATATACAAAAGCATATACTCAAAATACATAAAATTTAATTTCGTCGTGTTCCGTCCTCTTTGAAGGCGGTGCCTTTCTCATATTACTTTTTAGCAATCACGATGAATATTTTGTTCCGCCGAGTTTTAATTCTCTACGAGAATTTTACATTAAGTCCGCCATTTGTTTGCCGGAAGTGTCTGTTTGCACGCGCGAGCGCGAGACCGGGACCAAACATTGTCAACGCTGCGTAATAATTAAGCAATTAAACTAGGATTATATAACATGCAGAAATGGCTTGAGGCGCACTTGAATGGAAATATAAAAGTAATCCTTCTTATATGAATCGCAAGAGAAGGTCGGAACAAAGAAATGTGCATTTTGTTTTAAAATAATTTATCTAGGTCAAACTTAAGCGCTCCCGCCCAAAACGAAGACGGCCGACCCTCAATGTTAAATCTCCGTAGAGAATTTCAGGGGCAGATAATAGTATGCAAAATGTTATTCAATGGCGTTTAACATAAACCGTTTACTGTGGAATTATACTTTCTTATGATTGAATATAAATACAAAGGCAGAAACGCACAAATGCTTTAATAAAGCTAAAAAATCACACTCCATAAAAGCCTGGCATAGAGTATAGTTAAATACCGACACAAATTGATTAACCTCAGATTATCATTGTCATCACAGTCACGTAGCTGTAATCGAAGAAGCAATGCTTCGACCGAAGTTCAACGTGGAGTGTTGAAGTAATGACCAACTTCTTACATCGCCCTCGATGCTGTGACTCATTGGCAACCAGCCCTTCTGCAGTGTATTGAGGTAGGACGCGGCCATGAAAATCACTTTTCGGCGGAACCGGTCTTTGGTGCTTATAAGTGCCGTTGTAATCATAAAGAATCCAGCAATATACATAGTACATAAAGGTACCACCAAAGGACGCCATCTTAATCAACGACCTTGAAGTCGACAGCAAACGTGCCTCCTTACCAAACTACACCAACAACATTCCAACTTCAAACTTACAGAAATACCAAAGTTACAGCGGGGACCATCCGACTGAGAGCATTAATTTGCTGTGTAGGACGTTAAACACCATCAACCAACATTAACAGATGATAGTAACCATCCGTAGCTGTTAGATTGTATTCGTTGTCTAAATTTAGGTATTGAATGTGTACTAGTTGTAGTCAATTAAGGAATGTTATTCTACACTAAATAAACACCTTTTATAAATTCTAGGAAAAATAGTTGTTGACAGATGTTGTGCGATCCCACCGGACCAAAGGGATGAGACGCATACCTGTGACATGATAATCTTTTCTTTGCTTTTCCTCGTAAAAAAATTGCGAAATATATTTGTTTTCGAATTTGTCCTGGAACTCCTTCCTCTTACCTCTTACAAGTGATGTAAGTTCAAACGTTCAAGAAATAAAACAGCTCGCTTCAAAAGCTGGTACAACGAAAAAGATGGCGGTTTTCGGTATTATATACTTACTTTCGGTCAATACTTTTGTTAGAACTACTGTAAGGTAAAAACACACCACCATAAACATCGTTTCTTAGTATCTGTATGAAATATAAAAAATATGAAACATGTTAAAACTTAAGGTCAATAATCAACATGATTAGAATAATAGAAGTGTAACGATATACTGTTATATCGATATATCGTGGTATTTTTAACAAACTCGGTACAGTGGTACAAAATCTTGAGTATCGATATTTTCCAGTACGATAAATATTTGGTCAGTTTTAGATCTAGGCCCTTGCAATTAGCTGTTGTTGACATTAACATGTAAAATATATGACCAAATAACATATTTTTATAAATAAAGATACAGCTATACAACTATTATTTTAAGAATTACCATACAAAAATATTGAAAGGGAAAAGAATAAAAGGCAAGAAATGAGAAGTCGGTACGTATCGATACGTATCATAATACGGTAGTATTGTATCGATATATCACGATACAATTTTTCATCAAAGATTCTCATCCCTTCTGCTAATTAAATCCAATAAAACGTCGTGAAGTTTGTTTCTTTTTCTACTTCTATTATTTGTGATTTAGTGAAAAAATCTTATTAGAGGCAAACATCAATAGGTTGGCTTGACAGTTTTTGAGAAGAGTTTTTTTAGAAACCAACCCCTTTATTCTAATTTCTGTAACAGCGACCATATTGGTTAGCCGATCTAGACCCCGGATACAATTCTGAAAGATGACCATCCAAGGACAATCCACCAAAGTTTGGTTCAGATGTTTAAAATGTATATTGTGGACTGACGACGGACAACAGGCGACAGACTACGGACGCCTAGTGATAAGAAAACCTCGCATAGCCTTTTAAGAAAAGTTAAGTTAAAAACAAGTGGTGACCGCTTTTACGTTGTAGCGAAACATTTTGGATAGACAGTTTATATTTACCTGTACAAAAATACGAGAATCGGTCGGATAAGTTTTAATTTTTTAATACGGCAATAAAAACTTTTGGGTATATTATTTTTCTGCCAAAGATCGTAACAAAGTTAAGGGTTGGCTTTTGGACAAAAATAGGAGGGTTGGGTAACCGGAAACACCCATATTTGTTCTTGGGGGACCTAATGTGAACAAACATAACCGGAAGAAAGGAAAGCCTTTTACTGCTGCTTGCGAAAGGCAAAACAAATTTTTTGATGAAATTTCAATTATTAAATGCGAATCAATTTGTCTGACGGCCTTGTTTTTTACCAATTGGGATGAAAATGGATGAAACTTTGTTAAGGACTTTCCATTGATGCTCTACATCAAATATTAATTAATTTCGTCCAGGAAGTTTCAATCAATCAGAAACAAGAATTATCCGTGGAGGCCATGTTTAGTTTCAGATCCGGACAAAATTACGAAACTTTATAAAGTTACCTCCAAAGATTCTCTATATCAAATATTAATCCATTTGGCCAAGCTGCTTCAGAGGAGAAGATTTTCTAATGGATCAGCCATTCAGAAACAAGAATTTCCCATATGGATTCTGATAAGGGCAAAATAAAGAAACCTCATAAAGGACTTTTCACTGATGCTCCAGTTCAAAAATTAATCCATCTGGCCAAGCATTTTCATGGAAGACTTTTTAATGTATCAACTAATCAGAAAGCTCATTCCATAGAAGCTCCAATTCAAAAAGGGTATTCATCCTTTTAGCAGTTTCAGTAGAAAAGATTTTCCTAAGTACCAGCCAATCAGAAACAACAATCGTCCATTGCGGCAATGCTTTTGTCCGATCGGGACAAAATGAGGAAACTTTATAAAGGGCCTCCATAGATGCTCCATACCAATTAAAAATCCATTTGCTCAGTGGTTTCAGAGTAGAAGATTTTTTAAGTATAAGCCAATCAGAAACAATAAGTCAATGAAGGCCATGTTTTTGTCCGATCATGACGAAATGAGGAAACGTTATAAAGAACTTTCCATAGATGCTCCATACCAAATATTAATCTATTTGGCCAAATGGTTTCGGAGAAGATTTTTAATGTAAAAGCCAATCAGAAACAAGAATCGTCCATGAAGTCCGATCGGGATAAAATGAGGAAACTTTATAAAGAACCTTCCATATATGCTCTTTATTAAATATTAATCAATTTGGCCAAGCGGTTTTAGGAGAAAATTTTAATGTATCAGCCAATCAGAAACAAGAATCGTCCAAGGCAACCATGTTTTTGTCCGATCGGGATGAATATGAAACTTTATAAATTACCTTATAGAGAGCTCTTCCTGTAAAGTTTGGTTCCATTTGGCCAAACGGTTTCAAAGCAGTTATTGAAAATGTGAAAAGTTAACGACGGACTGCTGGACGACGGACGTCAAGTGATGACAAAAGCTCACATGGCCTAGTTTGCATAATATTTCGTTCAAAATTGTCTTTAACAGAGATAATATTTATATATTTTTTCAATATATACTATTTATACTAGTCCTAAGTTTATAATTTGCCTCTAAAAAATCTTTTAAATGTTTACAACATAAACCTTCTTTATTTTGTTTCCAGTTTTTTGTGTTTTTCTTTCAAAATATCACACTTCATCCAAAAAATGGTTTTTTAATAAATTTTATTTATGAATATTTTCTCTATGCTGTTAATGCTTGACCATAATAGTTTGCATTTTCAGAATCTTAAAAAAAACAAAACTATAATCTTCTTAAATTTCCCCAGTTTTTCAATTGTTTACGAAAAACACATATTATACCCAAAAATACCTTTTCCGCAAACAATATTGATGTACATTTTTAGTATGTTGTCAACACTACCCTATACTCTCATTTACACCTAAAAAGGCTTGTGTTGCAATTAGTTGCAGGTTTGGTGAATTTTTAAGGTAGATTGACTACCACCCAAACAAAGAAAAAAGAAACTGCAAATCCACCAACTTTAAATAGAAAAAGGAAGATATTTAAAGATTCCAAGAGAAGAAAGCAAAAGTCAAATTTTTAAAGTCCTTGATCATTAAAAACATTTGTTTTTTGACTGTGGTATAAACAAAAACATTAGAGATGACTTCACAAAATACTATATTGATTTAGATGATACTTATAAAAATATTGACTATAAAGAAAAACTTTAAAAAATACTTAAGGTGGTTTTAAACGATCAAACTTTTTCATCAATCTTTCTTCAAACTTTACCTGTGCACCTGTTTCCAACTCAAGTTTGATCGTGTAAACACCCCATCAAACATGTTGGGCAACTTTTCTAACTCTCAACCAATATTTGATGGAGTTGTCAAACAAGTTGGATGAGGTGTTACACTGTCAAACCCGAGTTGAAAACAGGTGCAAAGCAAAAGTCTGGAGGAACATCAGCGAGTTTGACGAAAAAGCTTTGATCGTGTAAACGCACCTTTAGACCCCAAAAACTACAAGATATAGAACTAAAGGCTCAGGAGGCTGAGCCTGTACCGCTCACCTGCCATTTGGCAAAGAAGTCTAAGAGGAGAAGATTTTGGAATGGATCAGCTGATCAGAAACAAGATTTGTTTGGCGGCTTTGTTTTTGTCCGATCGGGATGAAACTTTGTAAAGGACTTTCCATGGATGCTCTACATTAAATATTAATCAATTTCACCCAGCAGTTTCAGCTAATCAGAAAAAAAATGATTTTTAATGTATAAGCCAATCAGAAACACGATCCGTCAATAGCGGCCATGTTTTTTTCGATCATGACGTAATGATAAAACTTTAGAAAGGACCTTCCATTGATGCTCCATACTAAATATTTATCTCTTTGGCCAAGCGGTTTCAGAGGAGAAGATTTTAAATACTGTATAGAGGTACATCCAAAGTTGCACCATATCAAATATTAATCAATTTGGCCAAGCTGCATCATAGGAGAAAATTTTCTAATGTATCAGCCATTCAGAAACAAGAATTCCCCATGGATTCCGATAAGGGCAAAATGAAGAAACCTCAAAAATAACCTTTCAATGATGCTCCAGTTCAAAAATTAATCAATCTGTCAAGCATTTTCAAGGAAGACTTTTTAATGTATCAACCAATCAGAAACACGAATCATCTATGTTACAATGTTTTTTGTCTGATCTAAAGAAAATGAGGAAACTTCATAAAGCACATTCCATAGATGCTCCAAATCAAATAGGGTATTCATCCTTTTAGCAGTTTCAGAAGAAAAGATTTTCTTAAGCATCAGCAAATTTGAAACAAGAATCGTCCATGGCGGCCATGATTTTTGTCCGATAGGGATGAAATGATGAATTTTAATAAAGGACCTTCCATAGATGTTCCGTACCAAATATTATTCCATTTGGCAAAGCGGTTTCAGACAAATGTCAGAGGAGAAGATTTTTAATGTATCATCCAATGAGAAACAAGAATCGTCCATGGCGACCATGCAATTTCCGATTTAGATGAAATGAGGAAACTTTATAAAGGACCTTCCATAGATGCTCCATACCAAATATTAATCCATTTAGCCACGTGGACACAGACATGTCAGAGGAGAAGATTTTTTCATGTATCAGCCAATCAGAGTCAAGAATTGTCCATGGCGTCCATGTTTTCTGTCCAATCGGGACGAAATGAGGAAATTTTATAAAGGACCTTACATAGATGCTCCATACCAAATATTAATCCATTTGGCCAAGCATTAAAGATGGGAATCCGAGGCAAGTTGCTGGTAATTTGAGAGGTTTCCATTGTCTGCCCAAAATAGCAGCTGTTGGTCTACTGATACCTACCTCTACTACAGGTAATAAATTCTAGTAATTTAAAACTGAAATTTTTCTTAATTATTATTGTAATATATTGTAAAGCGGAGAAGAGTTCATAAAAATGATTTACTTGTTCTGATCCAATTTGCATTGTTTTGGCAAATAAAGTATTTTTAAACTAAACTACCAAATATTAATCCATTTGGCCAAACAGTTCCAGAGTAAAAGATTTTTAATGTATCAGCCAATCAGAAACAAGAATCGTCCATGGCGGCCATGTCTAATGACGGATCGGGACAAAATAAGCAATCTTTATGAAGTACCTTATATAGAGCCTTCTTGTAAAGTTTGGTTTATTTTGGCCAAGTGGTTTAACAGGAGTTAATGAAAATGTGAAAAGTTAACGACGGACGACAGGCGACAGACGATGGACGCCAGGTGATGACAAAATCTCAAATGGCCTTTGGGCAGGTGAGCTAAAAAGGTTATTCATCCTTATAATTGTATGTTTACTTTTCATGTCTTTTTTAAATTTTGACAATAAAAAGAAAAAAAATATTCTGTACATCTTTGATTTAGAGAAAGTACTCGATACGTTTGTGCATAAGGCCTTATGGTATAAAATACTATTATCGAATATCAATGGAAACCTGTATCGACTAAGCCATAATCTATAACACATAAAATCTTGTTATTTATAACGGTAATAAGTCCGATTATTTCCCTTTCGAAAAAGGTGAACGCCATTGTAGACATTATCCCATTTCTCTTGCTATTGTTTTTTTAATGCTCTTGAAGACTTCCTAGCAAGGGAAAATGCAATATGGTTACAAAAAATATCGGACGAATTTATCAAGATTAGGATATTTGTGCTTAAATCTTTGAAATACTTATGTAGGTGACACTATTCTGATGGCAGAATCCTCAGAAGCTCTTCTAAAAACTAAAAATGAATGTAAACGTGGAATATACAAAAACCATGATGTTTTCTAGAGGGAGACTCCGAGGAAATATTTCGTTTTGCTTTAATGGTTATAACAATTAATAACAATTAAATGCATGTAGTAAGGTTTAATTATCTTGGATAGTTTTGTAGAGAACTATAAATGTCAAAGCAAGTAAAAACACATATTGGAAAAAGCTAGGATAGTTAAGAGAAACGTTCATGACATTTGGCCAAGCAGTTTCAGAAGAGATTTATAAATGAATCAGCCAAATCGGAAATAGAATCGTACATGGCGGTCATGTTGTTTTTCCGATCAGAACAAAACGAAGGAACCTCATAAAGAACCTTGCATAGTAGTTCCACATCTAATAATAATCCATTTGTCCAAGCGGTTCAAACGAAAAAATTCTATATATTTGTGTACGGTTTTTATCCATTTATTTTAAATAATTACATTAACATCCAGGAATTCGATTTTGTAGCTTGAGTATCCTAGTTCCGTTTTTATACGTGGATAAAGTACAGGTAAACACCAGTATCTACATGTATCATCAAGCCATCCAAACTCCGTAAAATGTTCTACAAACATAACAATACCTGCCGCCCGTGTGGTAAAAAATGTGTGTTATGTTCTCATATACTGAAAAATAATAAATTTAAAGACAATAACGGAAATGAGTTCTATACCCAGGGAAATATTGAATGTAAAATTTTAGGAGTGATTTATGGAATAACTTGAGCTGAATGTAAAAAACTAATCTACGTTGGACAAACTGGGGATACCTAATACCAGAGAATGCTACTTAATTTCTAAAAAATTCATACAAATAAAACAGACAACCCGATTGCCAAACACTTTTTACAACCAAAACACTCATCTGAAAATTTGAAAGTTATCGGAATAGAAAAAGTATCAGAAACCTAAATTTAACCGAAGGAAACAAAAATGAATTTTTAATTTCTAAACAGTTTTTAAGTTCTTTCTAAAACTATTTTAAAATCAGTCGACAATATGAACAGATAATTCGCATTTATAAACAATTAACAATGAAAACTTCTGAGAAGTACGATAGATGCTCGAAAATCTACAGCTCGAAGCTGCTAGAATTATTACTGGATTACCTGTGTTTGCCAAATCTGATGTAGTTTATAATGAACCCTCATCCAAGCATATCTTTAGGATGTGAAGGATGGGGGTCATTCTTATTATCGAGCCTGAGGCTCAATAGGGTATCACATAGCTATCAATTCCATTAGATCGGTGAAATGTACGCAAATAATCTCCCTTTAAAGACTAAAAATATGTCATATAAATAAACATAGTGCAACCTTGACCTAGCACCCAGTATATAAGCTGGAGTACCTGTGTATCGTCATAATT
>JARWCS010326685.1:0-12448 GCA_034783895.1 Geukensia demissa | reverse complement strand
ACCCAAAAGATCTTTTGTCCACCTTTCACATTTCAACGTGCTGCGGTCGTATTATGTGCTTGCGAAGCACCTCCGTTCTATATGTATCGTTTACAGTTTTTCCGTTTTCAAATTTACGAAATGACGATAATACATTATCGTTCTTTGAATTCTACATGGGCCACTCTGTCCTACTAGGTAGCCATGCTGGTCCCAGTGTTAATAAATCTGCAGGATTGTCTTTGGTTGGGCATTATCTCTAATCGCCATAGTTCGTCATGTTCTTGATTGTGTCAACTTTATTCTTACTATTTTATTATCTAGTAACACGTATTCAATGGAGAAATATCTGGCTATCTGACCAAAGTCCAGTGTAGAATACCCATGCTAAAGATCAAAAGTGCATAGTCCAAAAAGACAAGACAAATTTAAAACAAACTAAACGATAAAACGTAAACAAAAAGTACAAAAGCTTGGAATCCAGGAACTCCTTTACAAAACAGGAGTGGGACCAGTTGCTCATTAAGGGTAAGCATCCCATGCGCGCAACACTCGTTGTGGAATCCTAAATCTCAAATCCGGGTCAACGTCAATATGAGAAGAGGTCTTTAGAGAGAATTCTAGGAGGGACGACTTCGTACTTGATTCGATGTACCCTTGTTGTAGTAATTTATGCGACAACAGCAATGCTCTCTTCAGAAAATCCTAATACTTGGAACATGCACGAGTATCGAATCAACTGCGAAACATAAACCCCGTAGGCTGGTGAAGCAGGAATATTGCCACATAAATATGGGAAGTTTACACCAGGAAAGTTGAAGTCATCCCGTTTGTCGTAAATCTTAGAAACAAGTTTTCCATCTTGTTAAATTTCGAGGAATAAATCTAAGTATGAAGTAGATTTATTTGAGTCTTTGGTATCCTTAATTTCTAGTTCGCTGGTATATATTTGGTCGTGATGTTCACTGAACATAGGATTATTCAATGACAAAACGTCATCGATATAGCGAAAAGTAAAATTAAACGATCTGGCAATTTCTTTTTGTTATTTGGAAGGGGTCCCTGAATGAACTCTGCTTCATACGAGTACAAAAACAAGTCGGCTAGTAGGGGCGCACAATTTGTGCCAATCGGAATGCCAACTCTCTGTTGAAAAACTAGCCCATCAAGTTACACAAATATGTTGTCAATCAGAAAGTCAAGCATTTTGATAATATCATCTTCACTTTATTTATTAGGAAAAACGGTGTGTTCTCTAACAAAGTAAGACATCTTTTTACCTAAACCTAATGTTCATATTTTAGATTTCCATTTTGTTTAACAAAACACTGATGTATTAAGTCTTATGACGGCCTTTAAGATGTTAATGTGTATTCGTTGTATAGAGTAGAAAAGTCAAAGGTTTGAATACTTTTACAAAATTTTAAAGAATCGGATCTGAGGTATTGAAGCAGATCTTTCGAGTTTTTCTTACATCCACATTTGGTTAACACCGCTTGTACAACATTCCTGTAGATGCAAGCATTGGTGCTAAGTGGGCAGGAACATACCTACGCAATGGAGACGATTCGACTTTAGTCGTGTTGCTCTGCTAAAGAAATTAACACTTCCACAACTTGAACTGATGGCAACAAAAAATTCGTTTAGCTAAATATATCAGAGAAACTTTAAATATTGAAAACGTGCAGTTTGATGCCATCGATTCTTACTCTTGGGTGTCTGAGATTATTTCGTCTTGTGCTTGAGGTGGTGTTAGATTCGATAAGTTTCAATTGCTATAGCTAACTCCAAATCCTTCCACGATGTCTTTACATCCATCGTCAGTGATTCATTCCATGCAGTTTTCCGTTTTCACAATTTTTTACCATGATGATTGACTAAATTTCCTGTGGTTCTCTGTCCAATTTGACTTTTTGAAATGTTGGTTTATCCGTTTCGCTATTCCGAGAACTTAATGTTGTTGTAGTATCATTGTCTATAACATTATTCAAGGTCTCGAGTTTTCTTAGTAAATTGTTGTTGAACGTCCATGAACGCAAGTTAAGTAATATATGTATTTCTCTTCTGTGCTGACACTTGATATGATGTTGTCCGCATACAATTCTTGTTTCATAGTTGACGATATTTCTGTATTGCAGTCATTCAAAGGTTTCAGTAATGTAACATTCAGAATAAACGGCGAATAGGTGGCCCCATATAACACATACCTGAATCTATATGTTTGAGTTTGCTGGTAGGATTGTTCGGATCGCCCAGCCATAAGAAACGCGTAACATCACGGTCTTCCTGGTCAAGCTTTTTCAATGTCTGAACTGATTGCGAATTTATTTAAACGGAAGTCTTTCTATACAGGTGAGGCTGACCACAAGAAATCGTTCAAAATGAGATGGCATGATCTGGTTATTGTTTTCAGCTGCAATCATAAACTATTCTCACAGGAGTCGTCTTTTCTCACGGCATTGTGGGCAATGTAGTGCACCTTCGTTGGCAATATCTCTCATCTACCCTTTCAATAAATCATTGCTTTTCATTGCATTTCCTGATCTAAATGAATCTCATAATACTTCTGCAGTATAGTCTCCTGAATATGGCATCTGTTCTGGCTTTTGTAATAGAAAAATTATGGTAAATGTTCTTTTTTTTCCATGTGGCAGCTTGACTGAATATTGTCCGTTAGGTTAAATGGTATCTACGTAGAAAATCTATTGTCTTCATCTAGTTAATCTATTGTCTTTATCTAGTTTCTCTGTAAATATTTTTTATTACTCTATCATTTCCAGAAACGCTCTAGTTCGCAATAGTCGTTCTTGTGTTGAATTAAAATGGTCATCATTGATGCTGAATACATAGAAGCTTCCTTGGTCTTTAGGGATCCAGAAAGTAAGTATCTAAGTTTTATTTAACAGCTGTTGGTTCATCACTTCGAATTATGTGGTCCTGAACTATGTCCTAATAATAATCTGTACCAATTAACATTGAAATTTCAAAACCATCTCCACTCTTTACAAGGTGTGCTAACGTGAGTCCTTGCAGGTAACTTAGACGCTTCATAACTAATGCAGTGTTGCATTGGAGCAGTAATGGTTGGTTATTTAATACACGTATACCTTCATACATATTTCTGTTAAAAACACATTTTTTCTGTTTACTAATGTCATACCATTTCTCTTTGTCAGTAATATAGGTGCAATAAAATGGCGAATGGTGTTCTGTACATAAAACGCAAGATTTTACGTTCGAATTTCCGTAACTCCTCTTTTTCTGATGTCCTTTTTGTTCGTTGCTGCTTCTGTTGTTAGTTTTTGGCTAATGCGTTCGTGCGATAAGTTGCTGTCTGGTTTAACATGTTCGACGAGTTTATATGATCATGTCCAGCCTCTTGAACATATAAGTTCCTTTGTTATACTCTCGTAAAGATTTAATGTCCCAGTCAAGATTCCCATGTTCTCTGGTTAGATTTTTCTCATGTCGATTGGTAATTTTCCGAATATTATCCTGGCATTGTTGGAGCGATTCCAAACCTCAGATGATTGATTCCATCATATCATAGAAAATTCTCCGACTACTGGCTGCCATTGTAGCGCTTGGTAGGTTTAAAAGACTTGCATTTGTGCATTGATGATCTTGCGTTTTGTCTACAGCAGTCTATTAAAAGTAAAATTGGTTATTCGTAATTTGCATGTGTGAGTCATATCCTGCGATACTATGCTCCGCTTCTATACTTAACTGGCATTTTATATAAGCGAATTTCTGTATGTTTGTTTGTCAGTGCTTGATTATTTTAACAGTGGTCTCAATTAAATGACCCCTAAAATGTCTGCCAAGTTATAGAAGATCCACAGAAAATGTAAGTAACTCTAATTTAGGAAGTCTATGGTAGATATTGTGGTCAAAGATTTGCAATGTCCGTGTGGGCCTCCTAATATCCCTTTCCACTTATTAATGATTTGCGTTACTCGTAGACGGAAGATTTACAGTGTCTGTTCTTTGTGTATAAGAAATTTGACTCACCGCTGGCTGGGTTGCATCAGTGTTCGGTCTATAAACGACAACCTTATACCGTCAAATGACTTTATCCACTTTCATGTTGTAGTCATCTTTCTCTAAAATTTCATTTTTAATGTCAGTCTCTTCAGTAATTTCAAGGATCTGTGTATCAGGTGTTTGTAGTACTTCCCATTTTCTCATTAAGGTTTCGATAGCTGCGTAGAGTTCTTGGTGCGCGATTTACCATCTGTTTTGTGAAATAACCTTGTGACGGCACTCCATTGCAAGGTCATGGCACCAAAATGTACGGTAAAGAACGTATATAATGCGGTGCATCTCTATATAAAAAAATTCTGAATATATAGGGAGGAAATTCTTAATTTTTCAGATATCCACTTGAATAGTAAGAGAATCATTATCCAGACTGCTTGTGTGATTTACGTTGTTATTTAACAAAAATGTAAAAAAAAGTTTCTGTTATACCTTTGTATTGGAGAAGTGAGACCTGGCACTTATAGTTATTGTTGATGTCGTGTCATAACACCTCAAATTTAATTATAGGTTCTTTGTTCTTGGCTGTCTTTTAACTCATTTTACAAACTTGTTTGACTAATTTTTTTTAAATTGGAAAATGGAAGTGAGTCCCCTTTAATTGGGGAGGAGGTTGAATTTTTGTTTCAGGATCACAGCCTAACTTATTCTCTCCTGGTTGTCTCACCTTAAGAATCGGCCCATCGGTTACCGAAGCATGCAATTTGCCACGGATCTAAATGGCAAACCCCTCTCCTTTTGCGTTTTTGTAATAAAGCCTCATCACACAAAATTCGCGTCAGTATACCTTATCCTAAAAAAAACACGTGGTGACATGTCAACAATAACAAGAGATGTTTCACCCGGTACTTACTGCTGTATTATCACATATCTCCGGGATCAAAGTATCAATCAGTGATTGTACCTGGTGGATCGTCGTCACCCACCTGATCTCGTAATATCACCAATAAGTATTGGCAGGTTTTTAATTTTACATTTGAAAAAAGACTTTAAATATTTGAAGGAAGAGAACAGATCTGCGGAGAAGAATTCTATTAGGATAACAGTCTATTAATTGAAAAAAATACTTTGACATATTGTGATTTTATATTGAAACAATGATTCTGTGGGAATGGAAAAGCACGTATTCATCACAAACGCATATATTTCTTGTTATTCTCATACTCAATACATGTATTACAGTTATTAAAAGTAAGTATCAAATACAGATAAAGTTTGAATAAGTCAAACCAAATAACACATCACATTTCGCGATGATATTTTTACGTAACGGTTTATATTGTCTTCTTTCACCAAAAACATTTTTGAAACTCTACATTTTCATTAAAGATTAAAACAATGAAATAATAGGAACAAAAATAGATGTTTGGTATGGATCGGAAACGTTTCCCTGTGAAACTTGTCTTAGCTTTGTTAAAATGTTACTCTAATTCAAACATATTAAAACCATATTAAGACACCCAGCAAGTGTTTATCTTATCCCTTCGGAGCACGAGGTCTCGCCCCTAGCTCCTTTTAATGGATTTGCTGTTGCGCGGTCGTAAGTTTTCTGGATATAAATAGAATAGGAGATGAGGGGTGTTTTATTATAGAAATGGGAGATGTGGTATGATTATTTATAAGACAGCCATCCAGAATGTGTAAATCAATTTATATTGAGCAGAGAGTCAATATTGATACCAAAGAAGACAATATTGAAAGATCTTAAGATACAAGTTTATTCAAGTTACTAACAAGTCTCAATAGTTTGTGATTAAATTTACGAGCTTTATTTATTAAATTTCCATTAAATTTTTGATGTGGCATTCATTTTTTTACCAATTTTCTGCAGGTGCAACAAAGATTAAAAATTATCTTCATTTTTAGAATTTTGTAAATGTTTTACCTAATTTATGGTAACGCAACCCTTATCATAATAATTTGCTGGTAATACAAAGATTACGATCGTCAAAATCTAAAAAAAATTGCAGCATACATTGTCAAAACGGACCAAATGAGAAATATATACACCGTGTGAATGAGCCAAGGGGACGTCTCCGTCAAGGAAGGAAAATTTTGCAGTAGGTAATGAGAAATCGTCACTCTTGGCGTATCTTTTAGTTTTAATTTTACCTTCTGAAATAGAAACATCTAAATTTAGATAAGAACAACTGCTACTCTCCTGATTAGCTTTATTCAAAGTTTTCTGGGGGTAAATTGTGGTGACGTATTTGAAGAAATTCGGGTTATTAATTGCAAATATCGTCAAGATAACGGCAAATATTTTTAAATTTATCTATTAAATCAAATTTAATTGGATCTTTCTGGAGTTTGGCCTTAAACCGGGATGCATTAGATTAAAGGAATATAATTCCGCAATTAAAGGGGACAGTTGGTACCCATAGGAAATCCTACAATCTGTCGATAAATTTTATCGACAAACCTGTTGTATTTATTGCCAAGAAGAAAATTAATTGAATTTATCATCTCCTCGCAAGTCCTTGATGTGCACCATTTTTAGTTACCTTTTTCATCCGAGAGGAAAGAACGATCACTGATACAGCAAATATATTTTTGATCTGTTTTATCAAATGTCGACTCAGTGATGTATGAAATTTTCTGTTTAATACGGTTATGGGGAGTGTAGTTTTTAGGGTGGAAAAATCTTCAGTGTCAACAGTTTCAAATGGTTTATCAAAGGCGCGTGAAGTATATTTTAAACTTAAGAGAATTTTTCACACTTAAAAAATAGTTAATACTATTATATTCGTACGATTTATTGCAGTATTTAATTATTATCTCATTTTTGGTGGTAAGGGGACTAATCAAAAGGATAGAAATTTTGGTTGTAGTACACTTACTGTAAGCAGAGATAAAACGGTATTTGGAAGATTTTTATGCCGAGATAAAACGGTATTTGAAAGATTTTAATGCCGAGATAAAACGGTATTTGGAAGGTTTTTTATGTAATTTAGGTAACCAATACATGTCATAGATAATGCGGTCAAGTTTTATCCCTCTTTTATATTTTGGCCATTGTTGTTGTATGTCCTGTGACCCATGGGCTTTATTTGCATCTTGGGTATCTTCTGACCCTTTTTAAAGTAAGACTTAAAATATTTCCTTCTATCGATTAGCAACATATTTGTTAAACTTTACCAAGAAGGATTTTATTTGCGTACCAGATTTGTCGTTCAGATTATTCTTCATATCTACAGTACAAACATTTATATAAGTATTGCACCCAAAGGTCATTATAAAGTAAAGGTCAGTATTATATAGCTAAAGCCCATCCCGTACAAACCAGATAAAATGATGTCCATACAATTATATATTTATTCAATATATAGATTTTTTTTAAATTTTGATTATAAATTTTTATGGTAGATTTAGGGTCATAGACTAAATAAAATATTGAATCGGGATCAGATCTTGTAAGCATGGTAAGAGTAACGAAATACCCCCATACACATTATTACTTGAAATTTTCATACTTTGTCTTTCAAATTATAGTGAACAACTCGTATAAAAACATAAACGGCTCGTATGAGCCTCTGGAGTCGTGGTTGTTTGAATATGTATATTTCTCGACATGTAGCTCTAAAATACATACTATTGTCATATTAGGTCTACCTGATGTTCAGTTGGTACCAAGACCAAGTAGTATGTTATACTCCATGGGCGTTCTTATCTATCCATGTTATAATATATTTTTTTCATTCCTAGACGCATCTTTTATTTTAATTTCAGGTCAGACACAACCTAATAGTTTACGTCTTGTAAACGGAAAAAGACCAACCCAGGGTAGGCTAGAAATTTACCATAATAACACATGGGGATCTATATGTGATGATAGTTTTGACACAAATGCATCGATTGTTGCGTGTAAACAACTTGGATTTTATCAACAGTAAGTATTAGTGGTCAGTTCAACAGCAACATTTGAGGCATTGACTCTATAGTGTGGTACGGGATGAAACAATCGAAACCTATGAAAACCCAGTTTAAACTGTAGGGAATTGACTGAACTGACAGAGACGTACCTTTTTCCTTAGTGATTGTAGGTGTTACTTAAAAAACATTTTTATATAAAGGAAAAAACCTGTAGTTTTCAACTTGCAATGCGACTCAATGACACAAATCCTAGAGTGTGATCTAACAAAGGAAAATATATTCATCAACCGAAAACGTAATGTTCCTATATGCTTATATACAAACAATGTTTGGGTGGAAATCTAGATTTTCCTTAAGTACACCCCAGTTTGTTTTGTTCATATGTGCAGTACATCATGCTGAGAGGCCCTCCTGCAAAATGTTAGGAAATGATATTACTAGAAAAAAGGGGGGTATGGTGTAAATATTCATGACACAAAAATCTCATATATACAAATAAATTCCAAGCAGAGATGCAACGCTTTGATTGCTGTTACTAGTCATTTTTGCTTCATCATTTTTTTTGCTTTCTTGGCCTATACCAAACTAAAAACAAATCAACAAAGATGAGTTCCCTTGATGCCAGCTATAAATAAGCGGGCCGGTCGTTTACTTTGCAAGAGTCATCATACCACCATGATAAAGAAATTCCCAACCATGTCAACTAGCTCTGTTGACAAACATGATTTTTAGCATGGCCGTTGTCGTCAATTTAACCGTAGAGAATGATTTATTTTCCAAAATTAATACCATACGACCGACGATCTCCTGTTCGGCTTATAGCCTTTACAATCAGCATTGCTAATTTCAAATGCTTTGGAGCTTTTTCAGGGGTCCTGACAAAAACTTTCTGAAAGGCGACTATATAGCTGAGAATCCCATATAAACTGTATTGTACACTGATACAAGGACAAATGTAGGTTTCAGTAAGGAATGGAGATTTGGGTTTTGTCTTAAAAGTCTGATTTTGCCAACATTACACAAACACATATACATTTATAACTTCCGCGAAATCTTTTACATTTTTTAGAATCCACAAATTCTGCGAGCAAAAATAGTTATAATGGAAAACAACAAAATTTTCCAATTTTTCAAAAAGGCCACTCTATATTAATTTTTAGCTCTTCGGATTCGCTCTCTTCTAATATCATGGGTTAAAAATTAAAAAAAAACATACTCGCTCCGTTTTTATCTAACTTTTATAAATTTTCACTGTTATTCTTAGATATAAAAATAAAAAATTGCTCGCTCGCTCCTAAAAAAATTACAAAAAATGAAGGGAAAAAATTAAAACTGTTGTTTTCGCACCAATCTTTGAGGTTGCGCTCCAATATTTTGCCATTTCAAGAAAAAAAATAAAACAAAAAATTTCGCTCGCTCGAACCTGGGATTAAGAAACACCTTTTTAATCCCAGCTCGAACCTATTTTTATTACCAAAAAGCCGAAGAACTAGAAATAAATTTGGATTGTCGAGAAAACCGAGAATATGTATAACATCCGAAATATACAAAAGTTAACGAAAATTTTTAATGCATTGCATTATAAAAGAACTATTTCTTTTACAATTGCTTTGATGGTTCATTTCTAAATCGGTATAGACATGCTGTATTCAAGCCGCTGAACTGATGAAGTTCGTCATCCTGGAAGAGCATATATACCGGACTTGCACTCAATAAACTGCGAAAATTCACTGAGGAAGAACCTCCTTAGGGTTTTCTTTGAGTAAAATAAATGTTTTCTGGTGTTATTTATATGTCCTTTCTTGTGAACCGTTATTTCTCCATTTCATTTTTCCAGGCCAAGTAAAAAGACCACGAGTTTAGATCCAACTAAATGCGTATTGCCTGCACCTGTCCCAACAATCTTCGAAACAGAGTGCCCATTCTTCCTACGTTAGGGCTCTACTTGCTGATTAAAGGAAGCTAGGAGCCTCTACTTTCTGAGATTGCTGTCCCAAGCCAGTACTCGCGCATTGACTCGGTGGCGCTTCTCATTGTTATATTATCAAAAACAAAAAACAAAAAAACAAAAACAAAATTAGCAATGTTGAATAAATATGGAGAATTTTGGTATGCTATATGAACATTTCAAGGAGTAACCTCTCATCATCAGCATTAGAACCAAAACATAGGAAGTCAATTATCAAACATAGCAAACGAATCACTTAAATCCAAACAAATCCAAATGGAAAACCACATCCGGCGGCAGGGACAACTCTTAAGTGCAATATATTTCGAGGCCTTTTCGTATTTTCGTTCTTGGCCCTTTGGTATCTACGAATTCCTTTTAAAATTTTAGCAAATGCTGCAAATTTGTGTAGCACATTGTTCGATTTATTTCAAGTCTGACAATTGGGCTAGGAGACATGATCCACCAGCAGAGGCATCGACCCAGTGGTTTAATTTAAGCCAAAATTACCATTGTTGAATAAATATAAAAAAATGTTGGGTATGTTAAATATACATTTCAATGATGACCTCTCATCAGTAGAATTAGATCAGAAACATAGAAAGTCAAAAATTCAAACATAACAAAAGAAGCACTCAAATACAAATAAATCCTAATTCTGATTCTGATGACTCCGATCTTATTTTAATGAAACCAGTCTTGTTGAAATCTATCCTCTTTTTTACTGTAAGAGGTACCAGCAATAAAGCGCAAACACTGGGAAAGTCATACGAGTTTATCTGGAGAGATTTAGATCAATACTCTTTATTAAAACAAATCCATATAAAGGAATTACATCAAATGACCGCAGATACTTAAAGCAAGTTCTGGACACTTTTGAGAAAAACATGTGAAGACTTAAACCAAATAAGCAATACAATTTAGCACGTCGAGAAGTTTCATACTTCCTGACAAAATAAGATGTTCTTCAGTGCCTTTATTATATTGAGCTTAGAGTAGAAATAAAATCAAATTTTGAAAATACTGATAACAACGTCAGATTATCTTACCATTTTGTGCAACAAAATTCTGAATTTACATGCAAAGGTTGAAAGGACATTACTAACCTAGATAGTCGCCTCCTTATCCGTACCACCTGAACGCAACCTTTTTTTTTTATAGGAATCGTGTTACTCCAGCTATAATGTTAAGTATAGTGTTTTGTGTACCAGGCATATCGTTCGTTTTATTGTGTTGAGCCATGCTGTCCTATGACTTATCAATTTCTGTCTGTCATTTTTGGTTCATTCGAATTCTTTTTCTTCAAAACTGTTTTTACAGCTATGACATATGTATGCAGTATATTTTATAGTAAAACATGTGGCCATTTAATCTTGAATAAATGTGGTGAATGTTGATATGTTATATATAAATTTCAAAGAATAATCTCTTATTGTTAACATAACAGCCAAATAAATAGGAAAGCCAGGATCCAACATTGCAACATGAAGTACGCATTCCATTATTGGGATGTGTTGCCGTCTGTTATACATGTACATATATTACCAGTTTCGACTTCTTAAGAGATCACATTGACTTGTGTAAAAGTCCTTGTTTACCTTTGTTTTGAGGATATGATTTTTCATTGTTGCAGTTATTTATGTCCTACGGAATAGACGCTATGTCACCTGGCTTATTTTAATGATAAGATGCTGTCCTTAGAATTGTTTTTAGTATGCATATCGTTCTAAATAATGATTTGTAAAATAACGCCATTAGGTATAGAATATTCCGTTCCACCTCTTTAATGTTCATGTGATATTTGTAATGGAAAACCTATGTTTTCTTTAGATGTAGCATCTAAATTGGTCTTTTCCTATCTATTAGATTAAAAAGATTTGTCCGCTACGCACAACGGATGCAATTACAAAGGAGCTACATAAAAATCATTGATTTTTGAATTACAAAGGTGTTGACTAAATTCTGAAACAACCGTATGTTTGCGTACTAATATTCCGGTGCCAAACCTTAATAGCTTAATTTGAAATATGGTAATGGCTGGAAATTACAGTTATTGTGAAATGTCATAGAAACGTGATAGTTTGATAATTCAAATGCAAATTTAAACGTAGAGATTCATCCAGTAATCGCTTGTTTGCTTTACTTCTTAGAATATGTTCTAGATTACGTTCTCCCTCTTATTTATTACATTCAAAACTTAGGAATTCGGTTACAACATGGCGTTCTACAGTAAATACAGCTTGAAAAATGTCCAAAGAAATCAAAAGATACAAAATTTAAATAATGCTTTCTTTGTTTGATAAAAGAATTCTGCAATTTCGATAACTTTACAATAAACAATAATTCAAAATTGAAAAAGTGAGGTAAAAACGTGTTGCTATTAATCCATCGTACACAGATTTTAAAACTTCCAACCCAAACAAAGCAAACGTCCAACCCAAACAAAGCAAACGTCCAACCCAAACAAAGCAAACGTCCAACCCAAACATAGCAAACGTCCAACCCAAACAAAGCAAACGTCCAACCCAAACATAGCAAACGTCCAACCCAAACAAAGCAAACGTCCAACCCAAACATAGCAAACGTCCAACCCAAACAAAGCAAACGTCC
>JARWCS010326674.1:0-12448 GCA_034783895.1 Geukensia demissa | reverse complement strand
ATATAAATCTCACCATATTTATTCAACATTGGTAAACTTGTAATAAGAAACCACTGGGTTATGCCTCTGCTAGTGGACCAGAGGTCTCTGAGGCTATTCACCAGCCTAGTTGTCGGACCAGTGTGGCATGAATTTTAACACATATTATTCAACAGAGAATTTCCAGGAATTATTGAAATTCTAAACCCATGAAATAATGGTGAAGACTTAATCCCTTGTATTGCATATGGTTGATGTCTTTCCTGCTGGATTTGTTTGCCCATATTGTTATGTGTGCTCCATTTTCAATGTGTGTATTTTGGCTTATATGTAATGCTTCAGTTTCATCTCCTCTTTCAAATACCAGCTAGGCTTCAGTTTCATAAAACATCTCAAACTGAGGGTTTCCTCAAATTCTCCTCAACTAATAATCTGACCGATCAAATGACAGCATTTTCAATATTTGAGGAAAAACTCAAGGATTTGAGAAAATCCTCTATTTGAGATGTTTTATAAAACTGAATCCAGGTCACCAAATAGCATTTAAGCTTAACACTTGTTGACGATCCTTTATTTTTACTATTTTTTTTTATGTCACTATAACCTCAGTGTTATTTTAGTTATATCATGGTTTTCAGTATTATTGGTTGAGAACTTAAAAGCTTCAGTACCAATAGAAAACCCTTATCGATTTATTGATTGATCGCTGTCGTTCAACATTTTTATGTAACTCATGGTTAAATTTTAACAGGCTATGAAGGATGGGAAATATTTACTCCAATAAAACCTGAGGAAATCGTTTTAAAAAACTATCAAGTGCACGAGAAATAAAAAGTTTCAAAAATTAGGTCAGGTCACTTGTGCTATGTTATGTTTGGCTTTGTCATGGGGAATACATAGAAAAAACTATTGAAATTTCAAAAAAATAGATAACTTACATTTGAAAATTTAAAATCCCCCATTAAGAATTTCCTTAAGAACATCAAAAAGCATTCCCAACCTGTATTTTATATTTTATATTGGGTCTCATTGTGTTAAAATGTCAAATGAATCCGAATAAGGGCTCACTCGTGCAAGACATGGTAACTGACTAATGTACACCAAACGAAATTTGCCACGACTTTAGTCAAAATATATTGAAAGTTCAGCTATGAAGTATGTCATGTTGTATATCTTTGGAATTCTAATTTTTTGCCGCAACTCATCCTGCAGTTAAAATTTTAGTTTACCTCAGCCCAAAAAATTTTCCCATTACACCTCTATGTTAAATTTTTGACATTAAAAAAATTTGTCTCAAAATGGCATGGTCTCATAGATAAATATCCTGGTTCAGTGTTATAACCAGAATATAATTCAACTTTATTCCTAAAATTTCATCTTTTATCTGTTATAAAACCACAAAAAATAAAAATTGTATCATGTCATGTTACCCGTTCCATTGGTTAAATGCACCATCAAAATGAAGCAAATTTATTAAGTCGAAAAAATTAACATAACACTCTATGGGGAAATTTTTTACTTCAAGTTAAAATGAATTTTTAGCTACAGCATCAGCTGCAGCAAAAAATTAGAATTCCAACGATATATAATATGATATGTTTCAATGTAAAACTTTTGATACAGGTTCACTTTTGTTGTGGCAAAATTCATTTGGTGTACTAGTAACTGACTAACTAATATTCCCATGAAAATGGTGTAAAGTGGTACATGTAGTTTGCAGATAAACTTAAAATTACGTTTCATATTCAATTACTCAGTGTTGGTGCAAAAGAAACATGAAATTTTAAACTAAATGGTACCAGATTTACCAAGAATGAAAAATTACAATTTCAGGTCTTAATAATTTAGAAACAAAAATTGCATGTAGTTATGTAGCTCTAGACCATTCTTTGAAACAAAACCTTATAGTTGGTGAAACACTTGGTCTGATTAAAAGTTAAACTGTGAATTTATGTTATAATTAGTGTGCATTAGGCTAGCAAATTAACTCTCTTTACAAAATCAGAAACCCAGGATGTATGGTTTAATTTAGATGTACCATCATATGTGCCATAATAATTGCCCCGGCTCCTATAAGTCATGTGATTGATTGATTGAATGTTGCTTAATGTCTAGCGGTAAATATTTCATGCATATACAGGAGCAGAGCAAAAAATAAAGTCCTGCTTTGTTTGTTTGATTGATTGGGGTTAAAAGCCAGTTTCAACAACATTTCAGTCATATCACGGCGGTCAGTTTTACTGGTGGAGGAAGCCGGAGTACGAGAGAACCACGACCTTGAGGGTAACTGACAAACCTTATCATATGCGACGCGAGTTAAATGCAACCTGTTTTTGTATGGTACAATCTCAGGCATGAACTCACACAGTATAGGTGATAGGCTACATTGATCTAAACAGGTAAGTTCAAATCAACTACTTAGACCACTCAGGCCCCTCCTGCTTTGTACTAGACCGACACACTGAGCTGGATTTTTTAGGTGCCAGCTCAAGAAAGGAACCATCTTAAGGAAAACATGCCACCTTAATTACCAAGACACATTATTCTGACTCTGGGTTGACCAGTTCTTGCTTAGCAAAGAAGCAGTAAATACCAATTTTAAAGTCTTTGTTTGACATGGCCTGGAATCAAACCCATGACCTCCTGCACTGGGTATCAAGGATTTGCCGCAACTCTCACCGACTACATGTATGTAACTAACGTTACCTATTGTGTTACGTTATTCTATTGTATGTAACATTGCCTATGTACTGAGTCTTGAGTCTAGCAATACATGTTGATTTATACGAACGTCTTTATTACCTTCAAGATATTGGTGCCGTGACCAATGGAAAAGTACAAACCATTAGAGGAGGACATCGCAGTGGAGTTTCGAGGTTAATCAACAGGATTGACGAGAAAATCACACAGAATGAGATCAGCGACCAAGAACTTCACGCAGCAATTGATACCCTAGAGAAGAAACGAGAGATACTTCAACAATTAGACAACCAGATACTGGATATTACTGAATTAGAAGACATGGAGCAAGAGATTCTCGACACGGACGATTACAATATGAAAATGGAGATCGCAATTCGCCGATACAAGGACATGATTTGTAAACCAAGTAAACCTAGTGGATTTCAACCAGCGGTGAGTAAATTTTCGAATATTCCAACAACTAGCACAGCAAATCAGAACTCAAACCATTTTCATGACAACGCATCTATGGAAAGCATCCCTGTTAACACTAGCGCCAATTCAGCCACAAACTTCTATCACAAATTGCCAAAATTAGATTTACCATCTTTTACGGGAGATATTTTAACATGGCAGACGTTCTGGGAATCTTTTGAGACTACAGTGCATCTCAACCCATCTTTGACTAACATACAGAAATTCAGCTATTTGAAGTCACAGATCCATCATGAGGCCGCACAATGCATATCCGGGTTATCCCTTACAAACGCAAACTATGAACAGGCAGTCATATTACTCAAGGAACGTTTCGGACAGGAACAGATGATAATCAATGCATACATGCAAAATCTACTTGAACTTCCCAATCCATCTCTTACGCCACACAGCCTTAGACTATTTTATGACAAGATGGAATCGAGTATAAGAGGACTAGAGTCGCTAGGACAATCGCAGGATACATATGGATCACTTTTGATACCAATTATATTTGGAAAGTTGCCTGCCGAAATGAGAAAACATATTACACGGGAACACGGAAAACAGAACTGGGATATCCGATCACTGAGAGAAGCAATCGCAAAAGAAATGTACGTGCAGGAAGCTGGTAATTTGAGTACGCAAGATAATTTGACACCGACAGCAACGTTTCACACGGGATCCGTGGCCAAATCTTACAATAAGAACCAGTTTAAAGGAAACCAAAGTAAAAGTCAGAATAAGATCAACAAATCATGCATATTCTGTCAACAGTCACATTCGTCAATCGATTGTATCAACATTACAGACAAAGACAAACGATACGCCATAGTTAAGCAAAAGAGACTTTGTTTTAATTGCCTAGGAAATCACAAAGTGTCAGAGTGTAAATCACGCTACAAATGCCGGACATGTGAGAAAAAACACCACACAAGTTTATGTGACAGGAACAAGAAAACGATCTAAGTTCATCAAATGAAATGAGAGCATCAGTAAATACGGTGGACATTGAACAACATAGTTTAGTAATGGGGAGCGAAAATACATCTACATTTTACACGTCATCATCAGTTGAGTCCCGAACAAAAGTGTTATTGAAAACAGCAGTTTGAACATGATAGATAGACTCAGAAAAGACCCCGCAACTTTGAAAATTTATGGAGACATAATCACCGACCAAGAAAAACGTGGTTTCATCGAAAAAGTGGACCCAAACGAAATTCCAGTGCAGAAAGTACATTATATCCCACATCACGCCGTGAGGAAAGATTCTACAACAACGCCCATACGTATCGTATATGACTGCAGCTGCCATGAATCGAAAGACAAACCAAGCCTTAATGATTGTCTTCTGTCGGTACCGCCAAGATTAAATGATCTCACAGGAATTATCACCAGGTTCAGATTTCATGAATATGCAGTCTCCACTGACATTGAGAAAGCCTTTTTGAACATAGACTTACATGAAGAGGACCGAGATGTTACACGGTTTTTATGGCTGAGTGACCCAACCGATCCTACAAGTCCACTGATCACATACCGTTTTAGGGTGGTTTTGTTCGGCACCACATGCTCGCCATTTATACTGAACGCCACCTTGATAAAACACCTAAAATTGAACCCGTCTAACACTGCAGAAATCTTGAGACGTGATTTGTATGTTGACAATGTCTTATCAAGTTTCCAAGACCAACAGAGCTTACTGACATTTTACCGAGAATCGCGCGCATTATTGACAAATGGAGGATTTATTCTTAGATCATGGGCATCTAACAGTACAGAATTGCAACAGCTTACCGAGTCAGAAAACAGTATGGACACTGATACCACGATCAAGATTTTAGGACTTAGATGGAATGTAAAATCAGACAAAATAATGTTTCAGAATAATATTTCATTTGACATGGAAAGCCCCGTTACCAAACGTGAAATACTGAAGCAGTCTTCAAAGATATACGATCCATTAGGATTATTAAGCCCGATTACCGTTCGAGCCAAGATTCTGATGCAGTCGATTTGGGAACAGAAGCACGAATGGGACACACCTTTACTACAAGAAATTAGAACGAAATGGTTAACTCTGGTACAGGATTTACAAGAAGTTCTGGAAATTGAAATACCAAGATGTTACTTTGAAGGAGAAAAATCTGCTGAAAATACGAAGCATGAACTCCACGTATTTACGGACGCAAGTCAAAGTGCATATGGTGCTTGTGCTTATATTGTATCAGGAGGAAAGTCAGCATTAGTCATGGCAAGGAATCGAGTTGCCCCATTGAAACGTATTACGTTACCGAAACTTGAACTCATGGCAGCAGTTATAGGAGCAAGATTGACGAAACATTTACTTGAGAACTTGAATGTAGGACACACTGACGTTAATTTTTGGTCTGACAGTCAAATTGTTGTAAAATGGATTACGACATCAAAGCCTCTTAAAACATTTATTGCAAATCGGATTACAGAAATTAAGGATCTAGTTAATAAACAGCGATGGAGATATTGCCCGACAGACACGAATCCGGCAGATCTTCTAACCAGAGGAATGACTGGAACGAAATTTGTTCACAACGAATTATGGTTTCATGGACCAAAATGGATTACGAAAAAAAATAGATTGGCCAACTTGGAGTGGTAACCAGAAAATGCTTACGTCAGATGAAATCGAAAATGAAGCAGATTCAAGAATGATGAAGAACCACACATTATGTACATCTTCAAATTTGGAGAAAACTGGAGTAAACAAAATCATTGACATTACAAGATACAGTAATTTGAAGAAACTTATTCGCATAACAGCTTACGTTTTGCGCTTTATACACAACTGTAAAGTAGACAAACCACATAGAAATTCGTCAGTTTTAACCGTAGATGAATTACAACATGCAACTTTGTTATGGATACGTGCTGCTCAGGAAACCGAATTTCAGGATGCTATTTTATATTTTGTGGATGAATCAAACCGGAAACCAGCAGTTGTTAGACAGTTAAATCTGTACAGGGACAAAAATAACTCTTTGAGATGTCGTGGAAGAATTGAAAATGCGTCGGTGGACTCGAAGACCAAATCTCCATACTTACTGCCATCCAAGCACAAATTAACATCTTTGATAATAATGGACGCGCATATTAACCAATTACACGGGGGAGTTAATAGTACAGTCACGCATTTACGGCAGATGTACTGGATACCCAGAATCCGTCAGCGTGTGAAAACAATTTTGAGAGAATGTGTAACTTGCCGTAAAGTAACAGGACATGCCTACCCAAAGCCAGATCCGCCACCATTACCTAGAGACCGATTGCAGGAAACAGTGCCTTTCGCTGTTACAGGCGTAGACTTTGCAGGACCACTTTACGTGAAGAATTACGATAACACCAAATCTAAAGTGTATATATGCTTATTTACATGTGCTGTAACTAGAGCTATTCATCTGGAAATTATTCCGAATCTTAGCGAGGAATCGTTTATTTTAGCTTTTGGACGTTTTGCTAGTCGTAAATCCCTGCCAATAATCATGATGTCTGACAATGCATCAACATTTGTAGCTACAGCAAAAGAAATTCAACATTTAACGACTCAAACTTCTGTTCACGAAAGATTAAGCCAATATGGAACCGTTTGGAAATTCATTCCTCGAGGAGCACCTTGGTATGGGGGATATTGGGAACGTTTGATTGGACTCACCAAAACGTGTTTGCGTAAAATATTAGGATGTACCTGTATTCACATGGAACAACTTCAAACTATTATTACGGAAATAGAAGCACATTTAAATGATAGACCGATTACATATGTTTTATCTGATGTCAATGAACCAGAACCATTAACTCCGTCACATTTATTGCATGGGAGAAGATTAACATGCTTGCCGTACCCGACTGAAGATATGAACCTTTTAGGAAGTTGTAAATCACCAACCTACCACAGTTTAAACCAACGTTTTCGAACTCAAAATACAATTCTACAGCATTTCTGGGACCGTTGGAGGAAAGAATACTTGACTTCATTACGAGAGTATCACGGACAACATGGAAATAATAATCAAAGTATCAAAGTTGGTGATATTGTTCAGATTTACGACGACGCACCAAGGAACACATGGAAGTTAGCGGTAATTGATGAACTGATAAAAGGGAGAGACGGATTGATCAGAGCCGCCAATTTACGCACTAAAAATGGACCCACTAATAGACCAATATCCAAGTTATACCCGATTGAAGTGAACCAAAATTCTACAGAAAAGCTATCGATTGATCGTGTGTCGAAACTTAAAGCCAAAGAAAATATTAAACAATGGACAAAATAAATTAATATTTTTGTGCATATGGACTGTAAAGATAATATATCAAGAATTTCTCTTTGATTTATGGACTTTAATTGGTAAATGAGTGTAAATATTGTAAATTTCATTTCATTTTCAAGTTCTGTTTTATATTTCACTTTCGGCGGCCGCAGTATCAAGGATTTGCCGCAACTCTCACTGACTACGTAACTAACGTTACCCATTGTGTTACATTATTCTATTGTACGTAACGTTGCCTATGTACTGAGTCTTGAGTCTAGCAATACATGTTGATTTAAATGAACATCTTTATTATCTATCAAGCGAAGTACTACCCTTTACCTTCAAGATACTGGGGGCATACACAAGTGCTTCCTCAGTTTTAAAAGATAGGTATAGCAGCCACTGCCTGCTAAGGTCACCTGGTTATGCAGCAATGTCTCTTTTTACTTATAATTGTCAAGCATTTGCCATTTGTAAAATCATTATGGACTTCTTTACTCAGCTGTGTAATTGTCCAAGTATAATTAAAAACACTACTAATAGTTTTAGAAATTGATGTCCACTGTAAAATTTCTTATTTCTAATTTTTTTTCTCTTATTGGCAGTTAAACAAAGGTCGAAGTTAGCATCCAAAGAATGCATTAAAGTTGTCTTTCCTAGATGTATCATGCAAACCAATATGGCTATGTGGGACATGTCAGTAAGCTGGAATGCGCTTTAAACATGTTTCCTAATCAAGACATTCATGTGTTAAATATAGGTCAAAGTCAGTGTCCAAAACAAGCATTACAGTTGTCATCCCTAGATGCATCACATATATACCAATATGGTTTATGAGGTACAAGCCAGTTAGCAGGAATAGATTTTAACTTTGCTACATTTGTACCTCGGACACTCACACCAACACTCTGAGTATCATATAAGCCCCTGTCACTTTGTGAGTTGAGCTAAAAAGGGTATTTTACATTCAGAAGGTTCCTAGGCAACTTTACAACTATGGTAAAGGCAATAAGATCCAAAAAAGGCATGGCGTCAAGAAAATTTGAGATGGGGAGCAATTGGTTGCCAAAAAAGGGCATGACATTTTTCTATGCTAAACAAGCTTGGGGAAAAGCTACATACACACCAAGCAGTTACTAGAAATTTGTAAATGGCCAGTCACACACATGTAAAATAGAAAGTGGTGTTCTGCCGGAGTAGATTCATACCCCCTGTAAAATTGGCATTAATACTGTGAGCAGAGCCCACTCACTATCTATACCCCCACATGCACACCTCCATTATGTAATCTAACTATCCACTAAGTTTTATCAAAATCCTGCATGTTGTTTAGGAGGAGTTGCGGACAAGGCATTGACCCTTAAAAATGAAAAATGACTAAGTCCAAACATCCAAATTGTCCGCAAATATTGTCAAAAAATTAAATTCCTCACCACATGCACATCTCCATTATGATATCTAACAAACCACTAAGTTTTAACTAAACCCTCCAAGTCGTTTAGGAGGAGTTTCAGACAATGTATTTTGAACAGACCTATATACCCCCTAAACTTCCTATATAAAAATTATCACCATTATAGATTCTGACTTTTTTGGTGATTCATAAATTGGATGAGAATATTTAGATTCCATGTTTGTTGCTAACTTATGTATTGAAATATCAGAATTTTTGTGTTTAAAAGTCAAGGTAGTGTTGTTAAGCATATCTAACTCAGGGTTAAATATTACTTTTTTTCAAATATAAGTGTTGAAAGTGTTGAACAACTTGGTCTAAATGTAGATCTGTATTTTTAAAGTTGAGACACTAAAAAAAATTTCAACACATTTTAGCAAATATCTAGTATTAAAATGTCAGAAACATATATAATGTGGCTTGTCTAATATTTTCTATGTTTTCTCTTTCTATGAATTTTTTTTAAGTTTCCTGTGTTCTTATTAACAAAGATCTGGTATTCTATTAATATCCTATAAATACAATTACTATGAGTAGCAACATGATTGCACTCCTGATGGAATAGAATTTACTAGTCTATATTAATAAGGCAGTATGCTATTAAAAATCACTTTATTTTTCTGTGGCAAGGATTTATCTATATTTATATTGGGATGGAATTTGGGCCCCATTGTCACAGACAAAAATGTAAAAAAATTCTTCAATTGCAATGGGTAAAATTCCCAATCCCAAAAATATTGAGCCCAAAATTTAGTAGTAAATTCATAAGGTCTTGGGGGTTATTTTGGACAACAATTTTAATGCAGTGTAAAACCTTAGTTTTCAGTTTTATATGTTTTTCCAAATTGGCTGGGGTACAATCCACTTAAAAATGTAGAAAAATCAACATGCTGAAAAATTATACTGTTTCCCATATTGGTAAAAAGGTATGAAGAACACATTTTTTGAAAAATGATAGGGGAGATAACTCCAAATCTTAGAAGATTTTTATAATGCTTTTTCAAGAAATACAATGATATTATGTGTGTTATACATATACATGACTTTAGCTTTATCAGGAAACACAACTTAACATATGAAAAGTTAAGATATCAAAGACTGTGCCAAATCTTACCAAGCATATGGGTACTGCCCTGTAAATAACCTTTGAACTGAGGGAGAGGAAAATAGGACATAAACACAAAGATGACTACCCCACTTAATTGAGTCTGCCGTAAAATAATGCTTTGTGCTAACTTTAATGCTAGTGTTGTTTTAAAACAAGGGTGGACTCAAAAAATCTGGAAGCAATGGAATAAATAAATGTAAGTAAACAGTGATTTATATTTTAGCTCCAATTTCAAGAATAATTTGCTGAGTGGAGGATTATTTTTAGATTGTCTTCGGGGTTTGGCAATTTACGGAAAATGTAATCTGACAGGTTGCCCCGAAAATGAAACTGGAAATGGGAATTTAAATTCCGGTCGTTTTGATACCTATGCCATACCTCAACAAAACTTACAGACTGACTGGCAGCCAAAAATGTTACTATTATGGCCTATGGGAATTTAATTAAGCTCCTATACCCATATGTCATAAGTTAAAATCTACACTTTTAGAGCACCAGTATGTCATTGTATATGGGGGAATTTTTTCTACCATATGAGACTGTCTATAATATGGACAGGTACATTATTAATACAATAGAACCAGCAATCCAAGGGTTTCTGATATTTATTATTTTACATGTCATTTACATACTCACATATCTAACAACTTACTGGAAACTAAAGCATACAAAGTAAAAAAATAGAACACAAAACTACAAGCTTAATAATTTCAATCTAAACAAATCTTCAATATTAAACTGTTATTGATGGACTAATGAAGCAACAGATGTGCAGTATAAATATGGAAATGTACTTCTTAAAACACATTCTGTCTTATAAAGTTATAGTAATCTGTTTACATGTACTTGGATCGACTTAGTGCCAAACTATTCAAAGGGAAAGACATGATTTTTAAGTTTCTAAGTGCTTTTTTTGTCCCTGCAAGCAACCAAATCCAAGAAAGCATGCAACTGAATTGGTTTTTATAAATGATTGACCAAACTTCATATTCTGACACTACTGTTGAATTAAAAGAGACACAATTGTAGACTCAAATCAAGGCTCGGACTGTAAGAAATTTATTCCTATTACAAAGACCTGTACAAAAAATCTATCTTTTGAGTTGAAGATATTAATTTTAAAAGGTTAGGATCTAAAACAAATGCAGCTGTACTTCATGTTTACTTCACGTACTTAATGCATTAATCTAAAATTTGAGATTTGGCAAGAAATTGTAAAGGTTTAACTATCAGGTCAGTCATGTCAGTAGAAAATACAATTATCAACGGCTAACAATGCAAGATGTAACTTTTCTAATTTATTAAACTTTACCTATAGAATATAGGACATTTTGTATCTTGTACTGACTTTATCACAGAAAATATTCGGTGAGCCCGTAGGGTGAACGGAATATTTTATCGTGATAAATTCAGTATAAGATACAAAATGTCCTATATCATTTTTATCAGTAATTTTAGATAAATAATATTTTCGAACTGAAAATGTCACATTTCACATCATTTAACACAAGAACATATGACAACAAGATCTTGTTCGGTTTTATGAATGACAGCAGTTTATTTCTTTCATGAAAAGACCTGCATGAAGACAAAGCAATTGACCTGAATGCTTGACAAAGTATCCTTCAGAACAACCCAATAGTTTTTTATTTGTGTCTGTAGACATATACAGGAATTATTGGTTAGAAAAGATCAAAAACAATTGCTGCAAATTACAGATAAATTTAATTATTGCCTGGAAACACATGACCCTTCACTGGAAGTGACATTTTGTTTACAACCTTGTGAAAATTGCAAAAGAATTATTGAAAATGAATCCCAACTTTGTAGGTGTTCTCTGAATATTAACAACACATGATCATGACACACTTTGTTAAACACTCACCAGATCCCATTTCATTTTCTGTATTGAAATGTGTTAAAGCTGTTTCTTATCACAAAGATCTGCAAAGCATAAAATATTAACATGATAAATAAACCAATAACGCAAAAAAAACATTATGTTATCCATAAAAATTTCACAAAAACACTTAAAAACACATAAAAATTTCTATATAACATTGGTAGGCGATAGGTTAAGGGACCACTTACAGTTACAAACAAAAATCCTTATATTTTCTTACAAAATCTACCATTATTGACCATAGTAATAAATACTATTTTAAGGAATTTATTCATGTGTAAACTCTGCCAACTCTCTCACTAACTGAATAAAGGACTTTATGTAAAGTTTGTGAGTGAAAGGCTGAGTTTACACACCAATAAAATCCATACAAGTGTGGACACAAAAATGTCTCGCCTGTGTATGTGGCTTTAACCCTATATATGTGTGGACACAATAATTTTCTAATCAAGATATATCGGCAACTAATATCACCAGGACATTTAAATAAAACAAATCAATAGTCAGAAATTTTTGAAAACATGATAAAGAAGGCGAGTTATTGTTGATCAGTTATG
>JARWCS010326663.1:0-12448 GCA_034783895.1 Geukensia demissa | reverse complement strand
GGCTTAACATGACATTGTTTTCGTCAGCTGAGCAACACATGTAAAAGGCTTGCAAAAGCATCTGGTTATTTGTTATGTTGTGTATTATCGGATTTATTGTTGTCCCGCCGATAAATGTATATACACTATCTTTTTGTCACGGAATGATGGTAAACTATTCGAGTTCCTTTTGCGGCCCGTTTGGTATCTTCGAACTGCTGATTATATGTTGGGGTAAAGGTGCTTTCAAGTCCCATTCTTTAAACATTTCTTTGTTTTTCATTGATTAAAACCGTTTGTTTTTATAAAAAGAAATGAAATTGTTGCCTTTGAAGTCAATGTAGCGCGCTCAATTTTATGTATAAGATCGTAGCACTTATTGACAATCTACTATAGAAAGCCGTAACGTATACTATAAATAAACCCTAATGTTCACAACTTCTTTTGACGTTTGTAATACATGAAAGGCAAAAAAGGTGATTTTATTTGCACCATTGGTATCATCTTATTCGATACTTGTTTCTGGTGTTTCATGTAGTATTAAAAAGCTCACATAATAGAGTTATAGGAGAATGTCTAAACGTATGTTTTTCATCTCTTAATCATGCATAATATGCTTTTCTCATGTAAGTTAAACGTCCATATGAAAGATACAAATAACAAATTGAAAAGATCGTCTAAATATTAGTAATTTACTGAACTGAACGATTATACTTCATTTTTTATTAATATTTCGTCGTAATTTTCCCACAATTATCATTGAACCTGGTAGAAAACTATGACGTCTACAGGAAAAACAGATTTGTCAATTCGCTTTTTAAATAGACTCGCTCTTTAAATAAACTGAGTATATCCAGTATAAGGTGCGTAAGCCAGTCGGGAGATACAAATAGGCCGTTCGGTTTCTCCGCCTGCAGGTAGAACTGTTCGTTAAACAGAATGGTTACATTTATAGTCGACACCACACTTTATAAAAAAGCAAGAGAACGATTGGTACATTCACACCTGATCTACCAACTAGTTCAATGCACTTTATTCTGCACGTTGTTAAAGGAAAGACATGATTGTATCGATCGTGTTCAATAGATATGGTAATACGTGAATCAACTTTTACTATTTTAAGGCATGGGCACGATTGTTATGATTGTGTGCAATCGATACGTACCTGAGTCCTTAAAATTATTCATTGAATTAATTTACTCGTCACTTGTTGAGGGATTTGCACGATCGTAGTGATCGTGTTGTATTTCAGTCATTAGAATACTTCGGCTCAATCAACATAACAGTTTATATGATGGACTAAATCGTCATGATCGTGTTCGATCGATACGATAGTACCTGAATCGACAGAAAATTTCACTGCAAACTCTTCTCAAGGAACAGGCACAATTGTCATGAATCGTGTTCATTCGATACGACCTTACTATAATCAACCGAAAAGTCATCAACATTTATCGACTTTTCACACTTTACGGGCTAGAGCACAATCGTAACGATCGTGTTCAATAGATCCAACCGTATCTGAACCGATACAGTGCATTAAGTTCTAAAGAGTAATTTGTTCAACTCACTCAACAATATAGTTTTAATGACTGACACGATAGTGTTCAATCGGTAAAATTGCACCTGAATCGACAAAGTAGTTCAATGCATTACTTATATAGTTAAGGGACGGAGTCCGTATATAGGTCGTGTTAAATCGATACGATTGTACTTACGTGGAACGATAGAACTGTTCAATTCAACCAACATTTCAATTTGTAAATGTGAGTGCACGATCGATATGGTCGTACATTAATTGAAAAAAATAGGTCAATGCAATCAATGCTACACTTTATTGAGGAATGGGCATTATCGTAAAGATCCTGTTCAATCAATACGATCATATTTGAATCGAAAGAATCGTTCCATTTTAAAAACTCAAACAAGGGCATGATCGTTAGATGATTTGATCATACCTACATAGTTCAATGCAATCACATCTTAACCTTTTTAACAAATTGGCAAGATTATAATAATCGTGTTTCATCGATACGATCGTAGCTAAACCACACTCATCACTGTCGTGTTCAATCAAAACAATCGTACTCCACCGACAGATTTGTACCAACCTTTCAATTTGTAAAGGTAACGGTAAGACCACGATCGTGACTATCGTATGTAATCGGTTATATCATATATTTTTACCTGAATCGACAAAATAGTTCAATGCCATCAACTTTTTCCAATATTACAGGATACACACGATAGTGGGGATCGTGTTCGATCTATACGATCGTATTTATGTCAGTAGAAAAGTTTCATCAGTCAATATTTCATTTGAAATGGATAGACACTAACGTTACGACCATGTTCAATCGATACGATCGTACCTGAATCGAAAATTAGTGATCTCCATTTTCATTTATCACCGTATTTTAGCTAACCGGAAATAGAAATTGATACACCTAGGAATGCTATGAAATAAACTCTTCACTTAGTTAAAGGGCGACCACATTCCTTACAATCGTGTTAAATCGATACGATCGTACTTTGATCGAATGATTAGTTCAATAAACCGTTCACTTTGTAAAGATAAGGACACAATTATTACGATCGTGATCAATCGATATGATTATTCGATAGAATAATTGAACTCGATCAACTCTTCATTTTTTAAGGGATGGGGACGATCGTCACGATCATGTTCAATTATAGCTAGCGTACATGAATCGACATGTTAGACAAACTAATCACATGAATCTGGCACACCCGTAAAGATTAATCGCCAGAGAACCTCAACTTAAACGTTTGCATTGAAATAGAAAAAAGGGGATATGGAGTAAATATTCATGATACAAAAACCTCATATGTACAAGAAAATTCCAAGCAAAGGAACAGCACGATCTCGTATTCAATTGACACAATCGTTTATGAATCGAAAGATTAGTTAAAATCAATTGATTCCTTAATATACCATACCGAGCGATAGATTCGTGTGTAAATTGTTACTGCTTTATTTGATTCGACAGATCCCTAACGATCTTTACGACCAAGTGGTCCGTCTGTTAAATGTTGTTCAGATGATTCAGTTTGATTCGTTTGATGCTGTTCAATAGTTGTCGATCGTATCAACTGTTACGATTGATTGGTCCGTTTGAAAACTCACTATGTGTTCGACATGTATGTAAACTTTATTGAACAAGTTACACCGGATTGTAAATAGTTTTTAATTAATAAACCCCTGCCTTTTCCAACGACCGCCGCCCGCTGTCAGGTGTATCCGTTGATTTACCGGTATGTATGGATAGTAGTAGATTCCGAGATAAGCCGTGGTTAAGGAATACATTTCTTGGGTGGTAGTTTGTCTGTCGGTTAAGAAAGAGATTAACCCACTTAAATTCTCAACCAACGTCTCTGAAGTGGACGTTAACCTTGTGCTTCGGGTTTGGAAAATGCTTGACCATTTGCGTGTTAAAGATACCTCTTCAATAGCTCGTGATCAGTGGTCGGTTCAAGTGGTCCGTTGCTTAGACTAAATTACCACAGGTTCTTGTTCAGAATATAGCTTAAATGTTGCCTGTTGGACCTTTATAAGCAATAATTAGTCATTACATTAATGGAAAAGCTTTGTCGTTTTCATGGGAAAATATCTTACATCAAAAGATATAATGATTTTTTGAATATTACACTAAATTAATAAAATTTAAAATTGGATTTCATTCTGATCACGTGATTAATCTACGACCACAAGGGATTTTTCTACAATATTATCAATTTATCGTACACAAAGGAGCATAATTGGTGCCAGACTGAGTAATTTAAAAAAAAATAATGAGAACATATGCAACATAATTTTGTTATACTGAATAAGGCATATTTTTGTGCTTTTACACTGAGAAGGCTCTCCATGCGACCAATTATTAAGAGAAAAGATTGCAATGTGCAGGAATTTATGAAGGAAATGATCAATTCAAAGATTAATAGAAACCGAAAGCAAGATTAGGGACCCGATGCGAATGCAATTAAAATTTATAAAATTAACCATGAAAAGTAATTAAATCACCTAGCAATAATGTTTCCTATGGCTGCACTTGGATAAATCCTGACCATCAAATTTCAGTACTTTAATAGATTTTCAAAAACTATTCGCTACATGAGGAGGCAAAAATAAGGCTTATCGAAATGATCAATCTACAAAAAGTCTAACGAAGACTAGCAAACGAAAAAAAAATCCGAAAATAAAAGCCATATTAAAACAAATAGTATGAACTAAAAGTTTACCGGAACGATAAACAAGTCCACAACCTCATTGATCGTTGTCAGTGAGCAAATCTATAGCAATAATGAAAAGGAATGATCAGTAGTCATAGCGGAATTGACAGAAATCTGTTGGGTAAAATAGTGGTGTCAAAATACAGGTTAACTGATGCTACATTGTATATAACTATCATGGTTTATAAGTTTCTTATGGAAATAGTGTGTTAAGAAGTAACGAAAGTAGAAGACACTACAAACCCGAGAATAAAACGCAACAAAGATACCAGAGAAAACGGACAACAACTGGCAACTTAATTATCACAATATAAAAGGATGGTCAGAAAAAAATGCAAATAAGTTCATACCCTTTAAATTATTTGTCGGTTATAAATATCTTTGAAAAATTTCATATTTTATTTCGTTTGGCCTCTCACAGTTTTCTTCAGGGTACATATATTTGTCTTGATACTTTGTTGGAGGCCGTATAATTGCTAACACATTTGGATTTCATTTTAACTTAGACCTCACATTTTGTCCGATTTTTTACTTGTCACCGAGGAAGTTTTGAGAACACTGAACTACTTTCTGCCTTGATGACTGTGTTCAAATAACTCGTTCTTTGTTAATAGTAATGAGCATCAAATAATTCAAGCTTTTATTATTTTGTTTTTTTTACTAGTAAAACATAAGGAAACACGACAAAAAATTAGTTTGAATATTCTTAATTCCGTAATAAATTATTATGGTTCCTTTTTAACAATAAAAAAATATATATTAGACTTTTTGTAGGTTGATCGTTTCGTTATGCCTTATTTATCTCAGACAGAGTCATCCTTTTTCCTTCATGTGTTTTGTACCTAGCATTCTGTTATTGTTTATACAATGTGTCTTTATAATGCTCTCAAAATCATTTATCAATTATGAACTTCAAGATAATTTATTTGATCAGTTCGTACATGTATTATGATTTTTCACATTTTGATGTTTTTTCGACAAATTTGATGAATTTGTCTTCACTGAATCCTATCGATTACTTTGACATCTGTGACAGTATTTGATAATGGATACAATGTAATTACGTTGGTACCTACTGAATATTGATAGTTGATATATACATACGAGCGTATTTATCCTTAATGAAAAAAATACGCACTATTTTGTCGTTTTGGTATTTTGAACTTTATAAAATTATTGTTAAGTAATTTTTCCAAATCTCAATCAGACGATTCGTCAAATATGTGTATATGGCATTTTCGTTAAATATTCAGTTTACTTTACAATTATTGTTTATTGAATAAATGCACATTTATACCCTAAAGGGGTTCAAGGCATACAGACATACATGTATCAAATTAACACAATAATACATATTTACATCGCCACTATATTACTTGGGCAGCTGCTGAGTCCACTTTCCTCAGTGTGAGAGACTGTTTAATAAATGGAGCAGCAAGCTGCATAAGTTCCGATATAGATAGAATGTATTCCGATTTCAGTTCCCCTTTAAAAAATTTACCTTCGAAATTAGTGTTTTTAACATTTGTTATAAAATTATTCCTTAAACCTGAATATTTGGTACAAGGCCAAAAGAAATGGTTTTCATCCTCTATTTCCCCAAGGTCACAATTTTGATCTTCTCTTTTTAACTTTTTTATACCTCCCACTTTCAACTTCTACACAGTGATCACTTCTTCTCATTTTTGTTAAATTTCATCTATTTTCAAAAGTTGTTTTAAGAAAACATTTATCTATATCGTACTTGGTTTTAAACTTACTGTATAAAAATAGTTTTCTTTTTTTTCTGTTAAAGACTGTAATTTTTCAAAGAATTTGTATTCATATTCTTCTTTCAAACGACTTTTCATCTTCTTGTTAAAATTATATTTTTCTTTTTTAATATTAATGTCTTCCAGTTTCTTTAATTTTATATTATTTGATTTGCAGATACTTTCTACAAACGTAGACCACGTGTATGTTCCGTCCGAGTGGAGGGATTTCGATAAACAAAAAGCATTATAAAGCAAGGGATTATTAACATCCCTTGCAATCCTTGCTTAGTATTTCAAAGCTTGGAGTTTAATAAAAACATCTAAAGAATATTGAGCTAGTTCAGCTCTAGCAGCTATGTTTATGGCCTGTTTTGATAAATCCAAAACAAATTAACAGAATTTAAGATTGACGTTTTCAATGTTGCTATTGTCTTTTAAAGTTAAAATGTCAGGATTTGTGTTTTTACTTTTAGCTTTCTGTGATGCTTTTATTATTTTTTTTCATTGAAATCCATGTACCAAACTTCAGCATTATATATCAAAGTAGGTTTGATTAAAGCATCGTATAATTTTTTAAATATATTTATAGAAAAGTTATCAAAAGGATTTAAGTATTTAAACATAGAGAACAAGACTTTATTCCCTTTTTGGATAATTCAATGTGACAGGCATGGAACTTACCACATGAATCAATAACAGTTCCCAGATATTTGAATTTCAAAACTTTATCAAATTTTCCCCATCTATGGAAAAATCTGATTTTGTACATAAAATATTTTTCTATTGAAAAATAATAACTTTTGTTTTGTTTTTTTTTTTTTCATTTACAGAAAGTTGCCATTATTTACAATACTGATTAAAATTATCTAAAGATTTTTATAGCCCATCTGGTGTTTTGGACAACTATAAGACATCATCTGAAAACATAAGACAATTAACTGACATATTTTCAAGTGTACTTGGAAAACAATTGTCGTCGAAACTATCTGGGAGGTCGTTTACAATGTATATATAAATTAAACAGGGTGGGACCCAAGCTATCCCCTTGTTTTACCCCTCTGTCTATTTGAACATAATGAGATAAATTTTCTATTAATTTAACAGACGTTTCAGTTTGTATATATATACCTTTAATGATATTGTAAAGTTTTACCCAAATAGTTTGATCCTTTATAATTTTATACAGAAGGCCCAATCTCCAATCAGAATCGAAGGCCTTTTTTAGGTCACCAAAACACCCAAAATATGTTTGTTTTTTATTATTTACATAATTATTGATTAAAGTTTTAAGAATAAATAAACTATCTGTAGTTCTGCTATTTCTCGTAAATCCAAATTGTAAAGTGTTTATTTTAATATATATTAATCAATCTGTTATTTATGATAGAATTGAATAGTTTACTCAAACAACTGATATGGATCGATATTTAAAACCAACAACAGATACAATTAAAACTAACACATGATACAACAAAACTATAGACCTCGAAAGAGTTCAAAACCCAAATAAACACCAAAACCAAGTTTTCCTTTACTACGGTGTCAATAAACCACATCCAATTGGATTAAGTGTTTAAAAACCATTAGAAGTCAAAGAAAACATGGGTTTTGCAAATGCCTGTATAAAAGATATAGACGGGAAGTAGAAAATGTAAAAACTAATATAAATAATTTAGTTCGATTAAGCTAGTTACAAGAAAGTCAATATAAGTACCAATAAAAACCATATTAAAAGATTTGGTAATAATACTCTGACGATATCCTTTACGGATAAGTTTATTAAGATATATTTTAAGATCATGTGGATTTTGTTAAAATTTTCGAGCCTAATTTACCACGTTTCCGTAAAAGGTAGGATGTGATATTCCAGGTTTCATAAGATGATTACAAGTACGACCAAATTCAGAATTTGATAAATATTTTAATCAATTTGTGATAATGAAATCTTAACTTATTATCTTGTTAGTTATACAGAGACTGTGTTCATTTAGATATGAAACAAACAAGGCATCAATGTAGCTCATTGAAATATTTAGAGTTAAACTATTGAACTTTCTAACATGTTCTTGTGGTGGACCAGATGAGGATAATATTTACTATTTACTAGATCGGCATTTATACCAAAACGAACATACAACTTAAGAAATAAGTATTGACACTCTTCAGTTTTGCAATGCAAATAATTATAAGATAAAATTCGACATTTTTTTGAAAAATCTGTTAATTCATCAAAATTCAGTCAATTATAATAATTATAAATATATATATGTTATTATTTTATAAATGTAGGAGAAGACAATCCATAAGTTGGTCTAACTTGTCGCCCGATCCGTTTGCTTTTTTGGAATAAAATAAAAGTAAATCACATTGTTTGGATTTCTGTTTTGTTATGTTTTTGGTCTAATGTTATTGATTAGATGTTACTCATTGACATGTACATATAGTATATCAAAAATTTAATCAACATTGGTAAACTTTTGAATGTTAAAATAAAAGACTTTACAATAAAACAGACCAAATATTAAAAAAACTTGAAATCAACAATAATGTAGTTTTACCATTTTTTAAGAAGGAGGCTGATATTTATTTGCCTTCACAAGTTTGAAGACAGCACTTTGTTGTTTTTTTTTAATTAAGCACACATAATTGTACTTTAAGATGATTAATGATTTCTTCTTATAAAGATAACGTTGTTTTCTTAACAAATTGAAAGAATCTTTTCAAGGGAATATAAATAAATTTAATTTAAAAGAGTTTGCATTGAATAATTCTGCTAAAATTCTACGCATTATAATTGTTCTGTTGTCATTAGAATGTGGAAAACGAGCAGTGAAGGATTGATAGTCGTCTTAAATAGAATATTGTAAGAGATTTATGACAACTGCAATCAAAACCGATTTTCACACCATGTTTTACGTGTCATAGAAGGATACTGACATCAGTAATTAGTTCAACTCTTCAATTTATCTTGTAGTGTATTAATGACAGATTAACACTGTACATGGACATACCTGCTATCATTAGTTTCAAGTAAATTGACAAAAATGCGAGACTAGTTTATTTTTGTATACAATGAAAACAATGAACAAAATTGTAGTAAGTCGGTTAGAGTCCCACTAAGGATTAATATTACATTGATCACAGAGAAAACCATTATTTTTCAAGAGTTCCGCTGATGGCACAATCATAAGGGTCGTCCTAAACTTCGAAGATATCAAAGGGCAGACAGGAATAAAACGAAAGACAAACATAGCACACAAAACAATCCTGAAACCTAGAGCTGGAATAACACGAACCCAACAAAAGCTAGGTTGAGTTCAGGTGCTCCGGACGGGTAGGTAACTCTTGATCTACTAGACAGTGCCGACAGTCGATGTTGTTTAGTATACAAACCGGTCTTTAGTCATAATAGGGGTTTATAGCAAACGGATTTGTAGTCAAGACATTGGGAAGATATTTATTGTCGTTTGTGAAATGGACATTTCGTACCGGTCAAACAAATCATGAAGCGACCGAAAATGTTCATGAGTGATGACTTAAATCTTTCCTCGCGAAATCTGTGTAGATATCTTCTCAGGAGCAAATGTCTATATATAACATCCTGATAGAGAGCATAAGCCCTGGAGGAGGCGATCTACTGAGAAATAAAATTCCTTATGCTTGTGCAATTGGAATGTTGCAACAAGTCATTTCGCTTGTCAATAAGTTTTACTCTGAACCCGCCCTTACGGCCAATTTCTATTTGTAAGTGTAGGTATGAAGCGGACCTTTATTTTCATGTTCAGTGGGATAAATTCGGTTCTCACAAGTCACAAAATTATTCAGTAAAAGAAGATCATCCATATATCGGAAAGTCAAACCAAAATATTCAACCAACGTTTTCTCTTTTCTGGGCAGGAAACTATCAATAAAGACGGCTTCATACAAAACAGGAATAAATCGGCAAGAAGAGCTTTTGATTGGAGTAACGCCACTTCAATGATACATGTATTACAGTCATATCGCGACGGTCAGATTTACCAAAATTCTCCATAATTATTCAACATTGTTATTTTTTTAAAATAATTGTTCGTAGCCGCCAAATTATTAAATGTGGCATTAAATTTAACCTGATATTTTTTTATACTTATGACACTGCTGATCGAACAGAAAGCTTTTAGAACTACCAGTTGTTTCACCTAGGTTGGATAAGATTTAATCATATAAGAATGAAACTGATATCCGTTGATTTGTTTATAATGTAGCACGAGTTGACGTTTTAGGCTAATGATCGATTAAATGGAGATCATACAATTCCATAAAACAGAAATAAGGAAGAACAACTAACGAACTAAATGTGGCCTATTTAAGGAGGTTCGGGTGTCTTCCGCCATCTTGGATCGCAAACTTGTGGTATTGAATTTTTTCTATAATTGCAAACATTTATTTTAGAAAGGAAATACTTATATGAAATTAAAACTGAATAAACATATTGCAATTCTTTATCTAATGACATATTCAATTTTTACGCAATTATAGAGGATAAAGAGCTTTTTTTTTAAATTTAAGGAATTAAACGTTGAAAAGGGAGGTAACTCTAATGACTCATTTTTTAAAGGATTGCACTACAGAATTATACATTTATTAATGTAGCAATAATTCGAGATCGGTGATCCTAATTTTTCTTTTTATTTTCTGATAATATATGATAAAAGCTAACTTTTCCTATTTTATTTTAGAATTCTATCGTTTTATGTACTCTATATCGAGAAAAATGTAGTTTTTCCCTATATAATCAACAGAAAATGTAGGATTTTGCACTAGCCATTGCTTGAAAACGAGACCGGTGACATAAACATTTGATTGTAATTTTTCGAACAGCACAATATAGGTTATCTTTTGACAAAGTATAAAAAAATTCTATCGATTTTTATTTAGACCCCTGAACCTCTTTAATTTAATAACTTTTGTAATGAACGCTATGCAAATTCATCTGACAGCTATTTTAGGAGGGTAAAAAATTCACTGGATGTTTTAGACTTATGAAAATTCTGTTAAACTTTATAACACTATAGACCGTAACGATTTTTTAACTTTTGATACTATTTTACCTCATATATATGTACTTAATTAAGGATTTTTTTTCTTATTTCATTAATTGGTCATCCAAAACATCTATAGATATTAACACCTTTACATATCTATATATGATGTCTTAGCTTTAAACGACCCAGAATTTAAAAAATGCTTAAGAAATTTATCCGAAAGAATTCAATTCAACATTGGTAAACTTGTATTTTTATTTAAAATAAAAAGTAAAAAATTTGCACAACAAGATTTATGATAAAAGTAACGATTTCACTTCCCTATATTAATCTTTCTTTATCTTCGCGGTGATTGAGACACATTAAATTAGGATTTTCAAATTCACATTTTTCAATAATTTCCCTTCCAGTCCTCTTGAAACTTGTTATATACGTCAAAAATAAATTATATTATATACAAATCATAATACAATGATAAATAAACTACTGTTCAAAATTTTAGAGTTACAAGGTTGAATACCAAATTCTCATTTTCCTCATTTAATCTCAATTTGGTTGGCTGTATATTTTAAACTGATCAAAATACTATTTCTGGTAAAACTGATATTGAATTTATTACTAGACATGCATATATCTTTATTTATGAGATTATGTCTGTAAAAGTGATATTGTAACTGAGTTTTAAATTTCCCTATATATGACAAGATTTAACAGACCATATTAATTACTGTAGTCCTATAACATAGTACCTCGGGCGGCGATATTTACTGTTTCTGTTATTGATATATTAATTTAATTTATTCTTTATTTTTGCTATTTACTATTTATTGTTTACAATTTGCTGATTACTTTCAAGCTGCCGCCGCGAACATAAAAAATGAGAAAAAAAAACAATGAAAACGTAAAATATGAACATGGAATGCTAAGTCATATGTTATATGACTAACTTAAACTGCAATGCCAGCTGATTTGTTTTTTTAACTTTTTTAATTTAAAAAAGGAAGTCCACAAAAATTTTTAATATCTTTTATATCACATTCATTGAATTAAGTTTCCATAAAACGGACAACATAATAATTTTGATATAATTATTCTTCGTCTGGGCTTTTCAACTTTGACTTATAAAACCACGTGTCTCTGCTTCAGGTAACAAACATTTGGCGTTAATTTTTTTTAATTTCCAAGGACGAATACGTTCCTGAATTTCATTTAAAAATTTAACAGAATTAGCTTTATAAACTCAGAGTCAAGTGGATGCCTTCCCATACTATCCTAATATAAATTAGCAATACCAAGTTCGGCATTATTAATGTCATGAATCCCAATTTTTTTAAGAAACTTTTTGAAACTTTTTTGAAACTTTTATTTCACTAAAGGCCTCACATGAGGCATAATAGTACAATAAATTTAACAAACAATAGTAATGCATGAACTAAC
>JARWCS010326643.1:0-12450 GCA_034783895.1 Geukensia demissa | reverse complement strand
GGTAGGGACATAAAATTTAGCCTTTTGTAGCGGCATAAACCTACTTTTTTTCGAAAACTACAAAAGGGGTCTTTTACATGAAAGGAGCGTGGCATTCTCCAAACACGTCACCCACTATGGTCCACGGCCAGGCTTTCTGTATTATAACCTGGCATCCCCCCCCCCCCTGTGGGTCGAGCCCTGGAGACCGCTCTGGTGCCCAGTCTACATATAAGTGAAATTTCAATCCTGCCCCTGAATGGGAACATAGCAAACGACGTAAAAATCACATATGAAATCAATTGGCGGAAGAATCACATTCTGATCTTAATCGACAGTAGCATTTTTAAAATTAAAACCACATGTTTAAATTGAAAATATTTTTAAATATTTAGAATATCAAAAAATATGTTAAGATGTTATGTCGTTCTTGACATTTTAGGCAACATATATCTGTAATGTACCTTTTGTTGTCAATATCTGTAGGACCTCTACCTTACTGTGTTTATACTGTCCGACTGAGAGCATTAATTTGCTTTGTAGGACGTTAATAACTTTCAACCCCCACCATACTGTGTAAGACGTATTTTTCATCCATTAAATAATGAAGCAAATTTTCCGTGCTATAACTCGCGAATTACAAAATTGCTCATCTCTTGTCGCAAATTATAAAGGCCCTATCATTAATCAGCTTGAAAAAGGTCGCGATTAAAATTTTTAGAAAATGATGACCCTACGATTATAGGGTCTTTTTCAGTCCCGAGAGCCGTAATGCTCGAGCGATGATAATACCCGAGGGCTGATAAACATGGGATATAAAAATGACATGTTTTGTTTTACTTTCTACACTTTTTACGGCCAGAAAATTTCATATGTAATGCCTAAAACCTTCGACTCTCAAAACTCAATACTTTTACTAAACCAATGTTATAATAAAAATAGTACTTTCAGAGGACTGGTTCATATTTATTTTTTTTGTTGGGCATAAATGTCCATCGGACAAATGTCAACCTTATTTTTTTTTATTTATATTTGAAACGATGACCTCTATTGATATTCATTTTTGTTGATTATTTTAAGAAATATGTATTTTTTTCGTCAAAAATTATTTCCGACTTAACGATTTCTGTCTGCCCCTTTGGTATCTTCGAATTCCTTTTAAATGTTGGAAATATGATTAAAAACATTATTATATGAACAATATTAAAAAAATTAATGTTATTTGTAATTCATTTGAATAAAACAGCAGTGCTTTTTTTACTATTTCTAGAAAAATGCATTTTTTGGCAAAAAATATTTTCCCGTAAAATTACCAAAAAATTGCAAATATTATTAAAAATTATCATTCTAATAAATGTAATTTCTCTTTTATTTTAATTATACAGCGTGTTTATCAGTTTTTATTTAGTAGTTTAAGAAATATGTGTTTTTTTGTTAAAGAAAGCATTTTTTACCGCCAAAAATAGTTAAATGTTGAAAATATGACTAAAAGCCCTATTAAAATGAACAATTTAACTGAAATAAATGTTATTTGTTGTTTGTTTGAACTATACAGCGTTGTATTTAGTTTTCTATTGATTATTTCAGGAAATACGTGATTTTTCGTTAACAAATGCACTTTTTACACCAAAAATTACTCTCATGCTAAAATATGACTAAAAACCTTACTAATATGAACAACTGAATTCAAATAAATGTTATTATTGTTCGTTTGAATTATACGGCATTGTTTTTTATTGATTATTACCGGAAGTATGTGCTTTTTCGTTAAAAATAGATTTTTTTACCCCCAAAATTACTGAAATGTTGGAAATGTGGCTAAAATCCTTATTTATATGAACAATTTAATTAAAATAAATGTTTTTTGTTGTTTGTTTGAATTATACAGCATTGTTTTTAGTTTTCTATTGATTATTTCAGGAAATATGTGATTTTTCGTTAAAAAATGCACTTTTTACCCCCAAAATTACTCTCATGCTAAAAATGTACTAAGAACATTATTATTATGAACAATTGAATTGAAATAAATGTTATTTTACGGCGTTGTTTTTATTGTTTATTGATTATTTCGAGAAATACATGATTTTTCATTATTTTTTTTACATTTTAGCCCCCCAAAAATAGTCAAAATCGAGCAAAAAATGAATAAAAACGGATTTTGTACCAAAATAAAGCTTATTTTATTAGAATATCACCTAAAAACTAGTTTTTAAAAGAGGGTCAAAATTGGCCCTTCTTGAACCTACTCCTTTAAATTCTGTTTTGAGGAGTTCAAAATTGGCAAAACAATTGTACAATTAAAAACTCAGTGGGCACTACATGTATTGTTGAATTGTTCAACATATAATTATTGCATGGCTAATACTTTGTAATATTTGTACATTTATTTTATTTAAATCTTAAACATTACTGATTTGTCAGTGATTGTAACTAGAATTTATTAACTATTACAAGTTACCCTGTGATAAACCTCCGAATATTCTATATCACGTGAAGGCACGTTAGCTCTGGGTCAGCTTTAGTCTAACGTTGGAGAAACATGGATGTCTTTAAAATTCTTACAAAGTACAGGAGTGATGAAAATCCTGTTTTACTACAGCATGATGGAAAAGAACTTTCCACGTTAAGCAAAACAGAATTGATCAGAGTCGCTGACAGTATTAATTTCAAATTGGTGGATGTGGCGAAAGTGGCAAATATTGAAAATAACAAACCAAATCTTGTGAAGCTATTAAATGCGGCATTAAACGTTGTGAAAGATTCAGATTCTACGGATGAACCGGCTCCTAAAAGGAAAAAATCATCAGATTCTACCACGGTAAGATACATATTTTTATTAATTATTGTATGCAGTGAAAATAAAAATAAATGGAAGGGTAAATAAAATAAGAACTAGGAAGATGCTAAAATATGGTTATTTCACTTTGTCTAGCATGCGAAATTGTAGGAAAAACATTGAGAATGTAAAACGAAGATAAAGAAGAAAATATATATAATGCATGCGACATGAATAAGAAATAGCATATATTTGTAAAAAGATATAGGAAAGTGGAAGGAAAGGGAAAAAGAGCAGAAATCATATGCATGCGACGTGAATAAATATATTTAATATTTTTAAGAGAAAAAGGGAAAAGTTAAAAATCATGCATGCGACTTCTATAAGAAAACTGTAAAATGATTTTGAAGAGCGATAGTGGAAGGAAAGAAAACTTATATGCATGCGACCAGAATTTAAAAAAAAATGATTTGAAGAGATAGAAAACTAGAAAACTAGAAAATATGTATAATGCATGCGACATGTATAAGAAAGAGCATATATTTGTAAAAAGATATAGAAAAGTGTAAGGAAAGGGGAAAAGAGCAGAAATCATATGCATGCGAAGTTGAATAAATATATTTAATATTTTTAAGAGAAAAAGGGAAAAGTTAAAAATCTGTAAAATGATTTTGAAGAGCAATAGGGGAAGGAAAGAAAACTTATATGCATGCGACAAGAATAAAAATGATTTGAAAAGAGATAGAAAACTAGATGGTAAAGAAATCTAATGTAGGTGAAAAGAGAAGAAAGGGTAAAATAAACAATAAGTTTTAGCATAAGATATGTTGTGTTGGATTAGGTATGACAGCATTTCACAGTTCAAAATATTTAGCATGCGGGAATCGAATAGATTAAGTTTGGAGAAAATTTTATTGATTTGAAAGAGATAGTTTTCAAATAGAGGAAATATAATAGAATTGTAAATGATGGGTAATAAGTGAAGTTACATAATGATTACCAATTAAAATGTTTTAATAGTTTGCGTGGAAATATTATGATAATAACATTGTGTTGACCAATGTCTATGTGGTCAGGGTTGACTATATTTAATTCAATGACTTTGTTGTTGTTCATGGTAGTGAAACGAAATTTATACGGTTTCGTATTTGTGTAAGGGTTGATTGGGAACTGTCATGTTTTTGTTGTTATATACTATTTCGTTCATTCACCACTTGGTCAAGCTTCAGTTAACCGCACTGTGACGTTTCGTTGTTAGCCACTCCCACATAGCCTCGCTCTGAACTTGACTTTTGATTTCATTTATAATAATTTTGGTATCTTTGTTGTAAAAAAAAAAAAAAAAACGTTCAGCGGTCAGGAGATAATAAAACTAATTAAGTGGGTATGGACTTGCAAAAAACACGTATGTTTTAATCGGAATAGTCATATTCTGAATAAACTCATAATATTATCTTCTAAATTCAATAAAAGACTCATCTTGTGGTTTCACACAAAAGTGAAGCTTTTAGCAAGATGGTCTTTTTTATCTTAATTTTAAATACAAGATAGTAAATAATATACGCAGTTATTGTAGATGACATTTTTTAAACAGATGGAGTTAATCAATTCAGTTTAACTTTACTGAGACATGAGTTTACGTTTACTATCAATTGTTCAAGTTTATCTGTTAGAATAACACTAATATATCATTCGTTTTGTTGGTAATGTTTACACAAGCATGTTTAAGTTTTTATTATATATATCAACGAACCTATCAGAAATCTGCGAGACTGATCTATATGAGATCGGAATAATTAAAATGATGAATATTTGCATATTTTCTTTGAATTACGATTGACATCATGATAAGCCATTAAACATTAGGTCATAATAGAAAATCTTTACAATAGGTTTCCTTTACATCTCTCAAACAGGTTAAATCATTGGAAGAGAAAGTCCTTGAGTTAGAGAAAAAATTTGCCGAGAAAAAAGATCAAGATGACGCCGATGACTATGAAAGGGCAAAAAGGGATGTGAAAGAAGAAGCCATTAAGGGCGATAAGGTGGATATAGACTTATTGCATGAAAAACTTATCGTGTTAGAAAGATTATCGAGAAAAGTAAACAAGGATTCGCAAGAGAAAATTTCACTCATCCTTTCACGTTTTCATATCCATAAGAACAAACCAAATTTTGCAGCAACCCTCGTCTTGAAATTAATTTGCAACAAAGAAGAAAAGAACATTCTTGACAAGGAGTAGAAATTATTGAAAACATTCACACCAAGAGCACAAGACTATAATACGATTAGTTTTGGATTTAATAATGATTATTTGAATGCAAATTCTTATGGTAATATGAATGCTCCACCTAGTTTTGGATATATGGCTAACATGCAATCAAATCCGCAATTCCCACTTCCTATGTATCCAATGTCCATGCAAATTCAGCCTCGCAATTTTGTTCCAAGAAGACCACGTTTCAGGTCTACTGTACCAGTATGTTTCAAGTGTACAAAGGTTGGACATATTATGAAAGATTGTACAGAAAAATAATTTCATTCAATACAATGATTTCATATTAGATTTTTGCTTAGTATAGTAGTTTAGTGTTAGGACAACGCATGTTAGATTTTCTTACATATTTTTTTGTAAATGTTTTTGTTATAGATAATTTTTGACACAAAGAAGTGGGAAAAGAGTATAGATTTCGTGCCATCAACATTTACACCACGTGAAGTTTCTTGGGTAAATTTTTTGAGGGAACCTACTGATTATGATGCAAATATGTATCATGCTGAAACAGTCTATAGGGAAGCAATAGAGGGAAATATTCCTGATATGAATAAGCTACCCCTACCAAATGATAAATTGTTCATGGCTGGCCAATTACATAACCATGTGTCAGATTGGAAGGTTATCCTTGATAATTATGTGATGAGTAGAACAATTACTGACTGACTAGAAAACGGAGTAGATATCAACAGTTTCATCAGACCTTACAAAGGACAATTTTGGGGAGTAAAATATGACTGCGATTTTCCCCCTTCTAGAACCTTTTACAATGCTAATAATTGTAAACATTTTATTGGCTTTATAAATACAACAATCCAAGAGCGCTTAGACAATGGATCTGTTGAATATATAGGAAAAGTTGGAGAAGTGAACCCACCGTACATAGTTTCTCCTCTCACAGTTGAACCTAGTAAACCGAGGTTGTGTATTAATTTGATGTACCTCAATAACTGGATTAGAGATATTCATTTTACTTTAGACACTTTAAAACACGTTCCAAGGATAGTAAAGGATAATGCTTACTTTACTACAATCGATGACAAATCGGGTTTTGACAATGTATTATTATCGAGAAATTCTATGAAGCTTGTAGGTTTCCAGTGGGCAGGTCGTTATTATTGCTTCCGATCACTCCCTTTTGGATTTAAGTTATCCAACTATGTTTATCATACTTTGAATTTACAACCAACTTCTTACATCAGGAATAATTTTCATATTCCAATGTTTACTTACATTGATGATAGGTTAGTTGAAGAAGCGAGAGAAATTCAAAATATACACGGGAGTAAAAGTGCAAAAATTGCTAACTATCTTGTATGTCAAGTATTGGCTAGACTGGGATATTTCTTGAATTTAGATAAAACTATTTCCACGCCCACGCAGGTTCCCGTTTTTCTAGGTTTTATAATTGACTCCCAGGAACGATGTTTTAGAATAACCGAAAACAAAAAGAAGAAGTTTGCCATATTAAGAGAAGAATGTTTAGAGCAAAAATCTTTAACTGTTCTCAGTTTACAAAAATTAGTCGGAAGGTGCATTTCGTTAATGCTAGCAGTCCCAGCGGCGAAATTATATACGCGAGAGATGAATAATTCTATTTCAATGGGAATTAAATCAAATAACAATGTCCTCATCACCGACTTACTAAGAGAGGAGATACTAATGTGGAGGTTTCTAGATAATTGGGATGGCAAATTGCAGTGGAAAAAAGAATATCATTTGGGTGTAAATTTATGTACTGATTCATCCAAGTATAAGTGGGGTGGAGTCATATCCATTGGAAATAAGAAGGAAGAATTGTCAGATTTTTACACAGATGAACAAAAAAATTTGGAAGCTCAAGCTCTATATAATGTACTTTCTTCATTCAGGAATTATATTAGAGGAAACAGAGTTGACGTGGGTGTTGACAGCCAAGTTTTATTACATTCTTGGAATAATGAGGGCTCGCGATCTTAAGACTTAAATATAGTATTGAAAAATATTTTTCAATTAACTCTTGACTTAGACATGTATTTGAATCTATATTATGTGCCCTCAAAAATGAACGAAGCTGACAAGCCTTCCAGGGAAATTTCAAAAAGTGATTCATTGCTTACAAATGAGGCATGGGCTTTAATTCAAAAAACTTATGGTGGTCTAAATGGGCATTCATACGATTTAATGGCCTTAGATTCAAACTGTATGAAATCTAAGAATGGTTCACTTTTAAAGCATTTTACACCTTTTCCAACTCCTATGTCTAATGGAGTAAACGTTTTTTCTCAGAATATTTTACAGGATGAAAATTGTTATGTGTTTCCCCCATTTAATTTAGTCATACCTTTGTTGAAGTTTTTATTTGAAAGCAATATTACATGCACTGTAATTATTCCAGTAGAAAACGTAACACCTATGTGGTTTCCTTCTTATTATAAATCAATTACAGATGCTTTTCTGCTTGGGTATAAAGGTCAGAAAAACATTTTGAAAATCCCTACAAAACATGGTTTTGTTCATGATAAATATGGGTTATCGTGTAATCTTTGGGTGATACGAATGTTAGACACTGTAAAAACTCTGTTTTCTTTTGGAAAATATGTACTTTATAAATATCCCACTATTTGTTACAAATGCACTTTTGTGTGTGTTGGTGATTCAATGATCAGGTTTCTACTTAAAGAACCAGGGTTCCTTAATCCTATGATAAACATATCCTCCAAGGGTGGAGCACTCATCGAACAAGTACAAGATAGTTTATGTGTAATGCTGAATACTTTAAATGGCGTTGTTCCTTCTGTCATTTTCATACATGCAGGTGTTAACAACTTAAGCAAAGAATATTTATATGAAAATGAATACAATTTAATGTGGTGTACGGAACAAGCTTTAAAATGTTTTGCTAGGGTGCTTTCACAAATTTTAGACACATTTAAGAACACAAATGTTATATTTTCTTCAATCACTTTGACAATGGATGATAATATCAATGTGCGTGCTATGACATTAAACAGAATTATGAAGGAAATGTGCTCCCAGAATGATTGGTATTTCATGGATAATGACAATTTTTGTGTGTCAGATTTGCGAGACAATGTACATTTCAACAGGTCGGGAGAAGAAAAGTTTTTGCAGAACATGTCAAAAATGTTTAGAATGTTTTAGCTTTAGATGTTTATTTGTTGTATATCTAATGTAAAAAAAAAATGTTCAACTCAATTTTATTGTTTTGATATTTACTTTTTCAGGTTCTTCAAACAAGCAATTTTATCGATAAATTTTTGATATGCAAGGAATGTGGAAAACATAATGACACAGATTATAATTTCTGCATGAATTGTGGGAAACCCAAATGTGTGATTAATTGTGACGGGGTTATTGAGGGTGAAAACTCATTGCTGCTTCCTATCAATTCTCGTTTAAAACATTTAGACGATTTACTGCTTAGTTCTAATTATTCAAAACAAAAGTCCGGTTTGGAAAAAGAATTTACAGATTTTCTAAAGCAAATTGATGTTGATAAAAATCTCATGAATGCTTTGCCCGAAGATATTAGGCGATTTTTAGTGTATAAAGAAAATTGTGGTCGCACGCAGTTACACAACGACGGATGTAAATTCAGAGGTGAACCGGGTCTTCGAAAATGTGAATGTCCCAGGACAATGGCTGCAAAGTCTGTTGATAGTTTAATAGGAAAAATAAGAGCTATATTACGAGATATTGGTCGTACTGGCGAGTGGAACCAATTTTTATTGACAGGAAACCCGGCTTCATCTTTTTAAGTTAAGAAGTATTTGCAGTCAGTTACTTTAGAACAATCGTTATCTGAAGTAGGTAAAAACCAATGATGTTTGACAAATTAGCCCGTTTGTGCAGACACCTTACATACTTGATTTCAGTTCAAAACAATGTTATCTGAAAATATATTTTGGCTAGAGATAGAGCATATTTTGCGGTGATTTGTCATTCTGGTGGTAGAGGAGGACATATTGGGCTCTTAACTAGTAGTCGCTTGTTTCACTTACCGAACAATAATGGTATCTTAGTTTCACAGATTGTTTGAAAAACTGCCTCAATCAATCATCCCAATAACTTTATCTTATTACCATCAGAAGATGCAGACATCTGCCCTGTCTCGCACATTAAATCGTATTTTGACACAGCAAAGAACGCTTCAATTAATTTAAAGAATGGATATTTATTTAGAGTTGAATATAGAAAATCTAAGAGAATTTGCGATCGCCCTGTTACATCAACTAGTATGACTGACAGGCTAAAAAAGCATCTGAAATCAATTAATCTATATGAGGGTGAAACCGCCCACAGCAGTAGGCGTGGTTGTTCAATTGTCCTTAAGATGTTAGGGGTTGAAGATGAAGATATCTGCAACCACATTGGCTGGCATTCAAAAGCTACTTTAAATCATTATACAACAGAGGGGCGTGTCGCAAATTCTTCACACGCTGCAAGTGCATTAGCGAATGCTGCTGACAATTTAGATAAAGGAACTTCTGCACTTGACATTATTTCTGAAAAAATTGCTAGTTTGAAGAACTTAAAAAGTTTCAGTTCTTAAAAAATTTTTTGTGAGTATTGGATAAGAAAATGTTATAGATAGTGTATATGATATGCACGTGATGATATGGTAGTTGTTTGTTTTAATATTGAATAATTAAATTTATGATCATGATTATCATGCGTTAACCTGTTGTTTCCCCACCGTGTGTTTCCCATAATCTCTCTATATAGAAAACTGTTCAATGCCCAATTTTTCACGGAAAGGACCAATACAATCCACATTCTGTACGTGGTAGTAATTAAGCAATTTTGCAATATCTTGGTTTGTTTTCATCCAATACTTAATGAGGAGGTGCCACACGGTAACTTGTGATATTTTACTATTACAAGTTACCCCGTGATGAACCTCCGAATATTCTATATCACGTGAAGGCACGTTAGCGTTGGGTCAGCTTTAGCCTAACGTGGGAGTAATCCTATGAATGTCTAATAAAGTTACTGTGATATGTGTATGCATAATTGCTTATTTAAAAAAAAAGAAAAAACAAAAACAAAAAAACAAACAAAAAAACAAGACAAAACAAAAAGGTAAAATAAAATAATAATAATAAGATATTATTTATAATATGTATTTTATTTATAAATTACTTATAAATATGTACAAAAGACTATTAAGTAAAATATTTATTTTCCATTATCTACTGGTGGGTAGTAAAAGTTTTAACTCTTGTGAAATTGTTTTAGATCCTTAACGACTTTTTACCACACTGTGATTATTTGCATCTGTTTTTGTCTTTAGGCACAGTTCATCTGGTCAAATTGACACATTTATAGCATATTTCTGAAGTATTTTCTCCAGCATTAAAGAAAATTCCGCGTTGGGTACAATTAATCACGTTTATTTGTGGCATAAAAATGGTAAATGATGTTACATCTGGGAGTGTTTCAAGTCTACAGAATTTTATCGGCAAACTTGAAATCATTAATTACAAGTTGAATACATTCAATGTTCTAGATAGAGACATAAATCTTTGTCAAAAGTGTTTGGCAACTGAGTGAGACAATGAAATAATGAATGTAATTATTTCACACAGAATGTTAAATAAATAAAATTAAAAACAATGTGGTATAATTATTATAAAAAGAGAAATCAATAATTAAAAATAATATTCATAATAATAATAATAATTAAAGTTCTGGTTCGTCTTCAACGAAGCCAGTAAGGGATTTTCCTGAATTAATTTCTCTAAAGAAATTCTTTCTTTCAATCAGCTAACCAGTTTTGGAAACAGCTTATTCTTATTCCTTTGTTTTTTTTATATTTTATTGATAGGTACTTGACCTTCTGTTGTCGAAATTAGTTGTAAAAATTAACAGAAAAGGTATCCAGATTAAGGTTAAGATAATGTCACATAATGGTCCATTCATATATTTTTATGATTTTCTTAAATTCCTTATCAATTCGTCTCCTTAATATTTTCTATCTTTTACACTAATGAAATTAAAACGATAATACAATTGTTCGGGCAGCAATTTCCGTAACAAGAGCAACAAACGTGGAGAACGTTGATATATGACTTTTTTCGCTTGATGAATTTTATATACATTTATACACTATTTAAAATTATTAACGGATTAAGTTAACTGTTGATTGTTATAATGTAATAGATAATTATTGCGTAATGGTAAAATATATTGTCTAATTATACAATGATGCGGTGTTTTAATGAAAAGTAAATGCAATACAAATAAAATGCAATTATTGTGATTGCTGTCCAATTCCAATTATTTTTTCATCTATCTATGAACTAAAAGAACATAAATTTTGTCAATAGTCTGTGAGATTTTATAGCAGTCAATGGTAACCATTTTCCGTATCCTTTACTTACCTTGTGTTGTGTATATTTGATACGAAGGTGTCAAGTTTAATAAATTATAAAATATTGTTTTATGACACGCGCTAGCTAACAGGTGGCTTGTCTTATCTTAATTACTTGATTGCACGGTGAATACCTGATACTTAATTGCAATGATATGATGTATACATGTATACAAAAAATTTAATTAGGGAGGTATATTATACAACCATGATTTAATACATGAGCTTCCATATAACCTTTATATTGCGGAACATAACTGTTTTCATAATAGTTGTTATGTCACGATATTTCTCTTCAAATAATAAACGAATGCAGCGAGAACCACTGGGTTCACTTCCTATATAAAGACAAGCTGCTGGAACGGGTCCAATTTTGCGGTTATGAAAATGGATGTAAGAATAGAATAAGAATATTTCATTTCCAATGATGGTGTCATGAGTGGCAAAGAATTGAGTACAATGGTTGGAATGATTGGAGGCATATATATCATAAATTAAAATGTTTAAACTGGTCAATAAATTATCAAAATAAATTTTAGTTGACTGAGAATTAATAATCTTTTGGATTTTGAACGTTTGCCTCTAATCATTTAGTTTTGTTTACGGATCGTATAGCCAAAATTTATGACGCGCGTTTCGTTGTTAGGAATATAGTCCATAAGTTTTTCACACTGGATGTTCTGATTTGACGGATAAAATGTAAATAAAGTTGATACTTTAATGGGAAAAACAGTTGAATACTTCTTGAATCGATACCATATCAGAATGTAGAAGTTTCTAAAGAATTTTAAGTTGATACTAAATCGTGGATTACGAAATTAAGTATGCCATCCCGACAAGACAAGGGAATAACAAGTACTATTATAATAATCATTTAGACATTGGACAATATGACGATATTTTATGGTAGAAGCTAAGCGTTGAATATACAAAACTAAACTGGAATACTTCGATCCAAATGAAACGGACACTGAACACTTTCACCATTACACTTCATTAGCTATCTATTACGGTTTCTGAGTTTTAGTGATAACAATGTTTTC
>JARWCS010326625.1:0-12451 GCA_034783895.1 Geukensia demissa | reverse complement strand
GCCATTGGACGTTAAACAACAATCAATCAATCATTCATTTGAATCGGTGGAATGAAGAAACGTATCCAGCAAATTAATGTTTAAAGTTAATTGATTACCTCAACCATCCAAAGTTAAGCTCCAAAAGAAAAACGAAACTATGCATCTCTATGTAATTTCCATTATAGGTTGCATTAAACTGGATGTTTTCTTTTATCTCTCATTTTTTACAGAAAATCTAATTCAAGAACACTAACCGATTTTTGTGATAATCTCTTTTTTAATTACACTACATGTATGTTTCTAAAAACTGTTATTTTTATCCAAAAGTGACAAATTATAATTTTGACACAAGAATGAATCATGAACATTTATTGAGGAATCTTTAATCAAGTACATTGTATCAAGATTTAAGAACATAATTTTGATTTAAAAAAACATGTGTTAATATTCAAATGGTCATTTTGTAAATTCACTATTTACGGCGCTCCTTGAATATTCCATTCAAGTAATCAAATGGAAACTCACTAAAATTATGTTCTTCTGACCCCAGCAGCCCATTCTTTGCGCTTACTCCTAGATTCCGTGTGCTTAGCAGAGAACTGGCAAATACCCATTTTACGTCTGTTTCTCCTGACCGGGAATCTAACCCACAATTTCTCACAGGAGGCTATCACGTTATCCATAACACTATAATGGAGGTTTTACTGTCCGTCACCACAGGAAAAAAGAACTCAACGTTTAACGTATCATTTTGTGCGTTATCCAAACAAAAAAAAAGGAAATTCAATATAAATTTTATGAATTAAAGAGAACTGATTTACGTGGTGTATAAACACACGTTCAGGAAGAGGGAAAAAATAAGCAAAGTTTCTTTTTAGTAATTCCTTCGTTACTACTTGGTCGAGGCTTTAAAACTTTCAGGGCTTTGTTAACTACAAGTGAGGCGTTGTGTTTATTGTCACAAAATTTAAGATTTTCATTTTTAAATTCCATAGTGTTCACAGTCTTTGTGTAAATCGATCGAATCGCTTTAGTGAAAAAAGCAAAACGTCAAATTGCACGCACCAGAACAGGACGGGAAAAAAAACGAAATGCCAGACAAAAGAAGACAAAAATATGTATAAACGAATTATTATCGTCATGATAAAATTTTTTCAAACGGATTATCGGGGCAGTGCACTGCCCAATTTCTCTTTAAGCTGCTGCCTAAGTTCACTAGATTACCGTGGTGGAACAAGTTCTTAAAAATAATTTCTTTCTCGAAAAGATTGTTTACAAAATAAAAAAAAAAGCAGCGTTTGTAAATGCCTTAATTTCACTGCGTACGAAGCTCTTTGGTAGATTAACCTTCATCGGGTACGCTGTGGACCAAATCTATGTTGTTTTTGTTTTTTTGCTATTTTCAATACTTTTCTACTGCAAATTGAAACCACAAACATTTTTATCAAATTCATTGCAATACTTTCATGCTTGAAGTCCTTCATGCCACCTTCATGTTTATCGAAAAAGCGACGCAGGTCCAGAGCCGACTTTGCTCTATGACTTGTTTTTTAAAACGGGTTATTGCTCCGTACTGATAGCATTCAAATGCAATTCATATAACTCCAGCGTAGAATACCCATTTTCGAAATCAAAATTGCATAGTTCAAGGAGACAAGACAATTTTAAAACAAACTAACAGATAAAACGAAACAAAAGGAACAAAGGCGTGGAATATGTAAAATGACGTATAAATACGTCGTTACGTCATTGAGTTGTGTTGATTTAATACTGATATTGATTTTGTGTAAACAAGATATGATAGATAAATTTTATCGTGTCTGTCACAAAGCACGATTGGTGGTCTTTGATATCGAAATTCTCGCGTCCAAATATTAATCAACAAATCAATAAAATGTGAAACGGCTCAATTCCTTAAACATATTTGCAGATGAATTGACAAAATTTTCTTTTCCTTAATATAACGACATATATTTTGACTTTCGCAACTGCGTACAGCGATCAGATTGATGTAATTCAGAAGCGATGCAACAAAACAACACCGAGACATTGATTATGTCTATATCAATATAATGTCTATATCAATATATTATTTGTACGTATCATCTTTATCTGTTTAGACTTTCGAGATAACATCCAATTGTAAAATGTTCCTATCGTATTTTATAACCCAAGCATACTGAATATGGCGTAAAATATTGATCATAATGGAACAAGTATTCATTCGTTGGGTGAGGGTTCGGAACCACAATACTAGTTTAACCCCACAACATGTCTCCTGTGCCTGTCCAAATTCAGGAATTATGGTCGTAGGTCTGTATTCATTGTACTGATAAATAATTTTTTTATATAATATTCAGATAAGAGCAGTATTATTTTACAAATACACGTTTTTTTTATTTGGGTCAAATTAGAGCTTTTTAAAAGGACTAGCATTCCTCCCTTATTGAAGGTCTTGTGGAAACCTCTAGATTTGCAATTTCCTCTTTTTTTTTTGTGGTTGGAGTGCAGTCTCTCTGGCATTTAACCCAAATATTTTCATTTTCATAAAGCGAGTATCCGATACAAAAGTATACAGAATAAAGATAAGATTTGTTAAAAATACACCTGTCTCGCCTCGACTCGTCAGAAGTTTAATCATAGATTATTTTTCAAAATTTTGTACAGATAAGTTTTCATGCTTACATTGTAAAAAAGACATGAAAAACAAGTCTTTCACGAAATAATCATTTTTTTTTACTCGATTACTGAATATTTATGCCAAGCTGTTGTGGAGTGCGATTTTCGAGCCAAATTTAGTTAAATGCGACTGTCCGCTTCTTTTTTATTTGACCGCATGTCATTTTTTGTTGCACTGTCCTCGTTATAACATTCAGCGCCAGCTTCATCTTGACCCTATTCTTGTCAATCCTTTGGTAACATATGACAGTTTTATTTTTGGTTCACCTGATTTTAGTTTGGAACAAAACATCGAGATATTTTTGGCAGTACAATCATTTGTTTGTACTGGTAAGCGTTTTGAGAGAAATTAGATTTAAAACCTATGTTCACCACTATGTTCCATATGTTCCATTTTTTCAAATACTTAAACACAATGCATGACGACTTTATTTATATTTTTATTCTTTATTTTTCACATATCATTATTTAAGAATGTAATATACATTCTTTTTGAACAAAACATATTTATTGTTTCTATACTGTCATACTAATATATACAAAAAGGATTAATTCAGATAATCATTAAATAAATTCAGAATAATGTCTACCCTTTGGGTAATTGAAAATTCAACTTTTTGAAAGTTTCATCTTCTTGGAAACGGATTAATATAAGCTTTTAAGCTTGCTTCCGAATCCTATTATTATTCATGTTATTGTTCAACATTGTATATGTATTGTAACGTATATTTGTTTTCTGAATTATAATAAAATATTTATACAGTCATTATTTAGGAAACTTGATTTTTAATACACCAAAAATTTACTGTAGAAATTTTCCCATTCCAATCACTTTTTCGCCGATAGTAAATAAATCTCTGAAGAACGAAGAAAATATTTTGCACTAAAAATGACGACATACCTAGATACATTTTCATTACAAAGTATGCCACCTACATCCCATTTTAAAATCTTCAAAATTGTAAAATGGCGATTTCCAAAGTGAGCTGCACTGACTGTAAGTCATTGGCATTGAACAAAACCTGGGACAACAACCAAGGTTTCCTTGCACAATTTGTCATAAAGCATGTAAAACAGAATCCATAGCATGCAATGACTGTGACCAATGAACACATCGTCTCTGCACTGGCATGTCAATAAGAGAGTTTAGCAATCTCGGCAAAAGCGATGAAGCATGGACGTGCCCATCATGTTCTAAACCCAACTGCTCATCAATAATTATATACAACATCTCGGACAGACCCACAACTGATAGATAGTATTGCTAAGGATTCTATACCATCAACCTCAAGATCTAGTACAAGTTCGCCATCGTTTGATTCCAACATATCATTCAATAGCTTAGACAAACCATTTATGAAATCTTCACCCAAAACAACTGGAAAACTAAACCTATACTCCAAAGAAACACATTAGAATCTTGAACATCAATTTTCAAAGCTTTCGGAAAAAAGGAAAACAACTAGAAACGCTTATAGAGTCTACTGATCCGGATATTATACTTGGAAGTCAAACATGGTTAGATCCTAATATCAAAATCAGCGGTAACACCACAAAAAGCAAACAAATTAGCTTGTGACTGGAACAATCTGCATTGAGGGAAATTGGTGCATTCTACCGACCATCCGACAAAACAGATGACAAGTATATAGAACAATGAAAGAAAAAATAGACTCCATTAGAATTACACATCAAAAAGATATGATATTGCTATGGGGGATTTCAACTTACCGGATATTAACTGGACAGACAAATCCATATAACTGGCAATCAATACCCTAAAAAGGTCAACCAGACCTTACTCGACATCATAGGAGACAATGGCCTAGAACAGATAGTATATTTTACAACCAGAAAGGACAACACTCTGGATTTAATGCTAACAACACACCCGGCTTTAAACTCCGTTGCAAACCACTATAATCAATAGGTAACAGCAACCATAACATCGTCTTATTAGATATAGCCTGCAAACCTTTTAAACCAAAACCAGTTAAAAGAAAAATTTACCTTTGGAAAAAAGCAGATGTCTACAAGATTAAAGATGTTAAAAACTTCGGACCCAACTTCAGAGGGAAAATGAATGTTGACTCAATGTGGAACGCCTTTAAGACTGCAATTCAAACAGCCATAGAAACATGAGTTCCAACAAAAATGTCCCAAGGAAGAAACATCCCTCCTTGGATCAACACGAGGATCAGACGAAAAATAAACCAGAACAGAGAGCCCATAAAAAGCAAGAAAACCAAAAAGAAGACGGACCTAGACAGATACAAACGCCTAAAATAAGAAGCACAATATATGAGATCAGAAAGGCAAATAAGGAATACATGGAACAAGTAAGCACAGAATATAAAGAAAACTTTAAAATATTTTGGTCCTACATCAAGAGCAATCGTCAGGAATGGATTGGAGTAGCTCAATTAAAGAAGAAAATGGGATTCCTGAAAAGCGACAACAAAAGTGAAGCTGAAATGCTAAATGATCAATTTCAGTCAGTCTTTACGAAAGAAAACCTACATAATTTCCCCAATAAAGACCATACACCATAATGGATAAGATCAAAATACATAGCAACGGAGTATTAAAGCTGCTAAAGAACCTTAAAGTACACAAGGAAAAATTACTAGATTTCATTCCATCAATTGTCTTAAAATTAGCAGCAGTGAAAGTGGCACCCATACTTACAGAAATATTCCAAATATCACTAGACACAGGAAAAGTACCACAAGACTTGAGAGACGCAAATGTAGTGCCACTGTTCAAGAAAGACGAAAGACACCTGGCATCAAATTATAAACCGGTTTGCCTTACATCAATCACTTGCAAAGTCATGGAACACATAATTCATAGAAACATCATGGACCACTTTGAAAGACACAACATTCTCACAGATGCACAACATGGATTTCGTAAAAAAGATCATGCTTGTCGTTACCATCCACGATAATGCTACTAAACTGGCCAAAGGATAGCAAGTGGACATCGTACTATTAGACTTTGCAATGGTCTTCAACAAAGTTCCACACAACAGGTTGTTACACAAATTCGAATACTACGGCGTGAATCAGACAACAAACGCTTTGATCCGCTCTTTTCTAGAACACCGAATGCAGAGAGTGGTATTGGAAGGAACCATGTCATCACAAGCATCAGTTATGTTAGGTGTTCCACAAGGAACTGCGCGTGAACCCCTCCTATTCTTCACTTTAAATTCATGACATGCCAGAAACAACAACATCGTCGATCACAAAACTGTTGACAGTCTACTCTTAAGGAAAACCAACAGCCAAGCAGACAGCGACCAACTACAGGAAAACCTTACATCTATGGAAGACTGGGGAAAATGGCAGATGAAATTCAACGCTAAGAAATACATTGCCATTCGCAATGCGCATTTTGCCTAAAAAAGAAACTTATCACAACGAGCTACAAACTTCATTGTCATACCTTATAAAACGTTGATGCCAGCAAATACCTTGGAGTCACTATCAACAAGGAATTAACATGGGATAGACACATAGATTACATCGTAGGAAATGGAAACAGAACACTTGGTTTTATTAGACGCAACCTGAGAGATTGCACAAAGCCAGTAAAAGCAGCAGCTTATACAACAATTGTGAGGCCGACATTAGAATATGCATGTACTGTCTGGGATCCAACAAACCCCAAAACAGATAAAGAAAATAGAACAAGTGCAAAAAAAGAGCTGCGCGATTTGCACAAAATAACTGCACAGACCGTACATCTGGCTGTGTTACTAACACGACCAGTCATTAGAATTGTAGAGCCTAGAAGAAAGGAGGAAGAAAATCGACCCTGTATGCTATATTAGATACAGCATTAATTGTCTAGTAGACGTCAACAGACAGGAATACCTCTAAACAAGTGACTGGAGAACACGAGGAGAATACCGTTTCTTCCAGGAAAGAACCAACCGTGATGTTTTTAGTACTTCATTCTTCCCAAGAACCAACAGTGACTGGAACCATCTGCTAACATCAACGACCTCAGCAGACACAGTAGAAGGCTTCAGAGCCGCCCTTAAGGTGTGCACTTGAAAGAAATAGTCAACAACATTCATTGTACATATTTAACTGTATAAAACGATTTTTACCCTGTAAATATGAATATGAAGACTAGCTGTGTCGCCCGCCAAACGTCTAGTTTTCGCGGAACCATTTACATTCGTTTCCGAATTCGGTTCCTTGCATGGAAGAAGAAGAGGCGTAATCAATCGTAATTTCTCGGCTATTTCCGCTTTGCTATCAAAATATCTATAGGAGTGAGCGAGAATGGCCGAATAGTTACGATTGAGGCGTAATTAACTAGTCTTATGACGTCATCAACATTGGTTTATCGACATGTAAACTTTTCCGATGTCATGGTACTGCCCAATTAAAATGCGTCATTTTCACAAGATTGGAATTAAAAATCCGGTGAAGAATACACATGCGAGAGATCAAAAGTGCCTAGTCCATAGTCCGAAGAGACAAGACAAATTAGAAACAAACCAACAGATAAAACGCAAACAAAAGTTAACAATTTGCAGTTATTTTATGTCTAGGAGTGCAGGCTGTTTCGTAGCCGATAGATTCGATAACCAGACGTCAATTCATAATCGAGACGTTTTGTAATCTCGTAATATAATTTTGTTGATCTATAAACTCTTGATGTTATGCCTGAAGAAAAATAATAAGTGGGATAATCATTTTAAAATGTTTGCCGTTTTGTCCGTGTATGCAGCGAAGTTTTAAATTTTAATGACCGAAAACTACCAGCAAATTATATAATTAAGTCAAGGATTTCGTTACCATAAATTAGTTAAAACTTTAATAAAATTCTATCATAAATTTTAAAGTTTGGTTTCACCTTCAGAAAATTGATTAAAAGAAGAATTTCCCACCCAAACTTTTATTGAAATGTGGTTAATAAAGCTCGGAAAATCATTTAAATTAAATAATCTCATTAAAGTTCGAGCGATGCGCTGCACTCCTAACCTAGAGGAGTACAGCGTATCATAACATCGGATTTTAATTAGATTGGTAAATTTAGTAAACACAAAACATTGGGATTTGTCAGTTACTTGAATATTAGACTAGCGTAACAAGAGTTATGATAGTCTCAGCTTGAATAAACTAATACATAAAGACTATCTTTATAACATTTTAAAAATCTTTAAATTTTTATCGTCTTTGGTATCAACATTGACTCTCTGTTCGATATTTAAATCGAAATTAATTTCTGTCATCATTTTGTTAAGCTGTTCTTACATTTTTTTATTGTGGCACTTGTACAACAACATGAAGTATGTGGGGGCATTAAACATGTTTGTGAGTACTCCGAATCCCCCAACAACCAAGCCATTTATATGAAAACGGTTACAGAGAAATCGAAAGAAAGCCTATATATGACAGATGGATGTCTTTAAAGAGGTAAGAAATGCTTACCCTTCCGGAGCTCCAAAGTTCAGACCTTTTTTGTGTGGTCCGCATTGTTCATATTTGTATTTATAGTATATGCATACTATATCTCATGTTCCGAGACTGTCATATCGCCTTGTCTCTATTTGTCTACCAATGTTGAATTAATATGGGGCATTTTTATAGGCTTTCTTTCTATTCCCCTGTAACCGTTTTCATATGAATGGCTTGGTTGATGGATTTTCCAAACGGGGGTTATTGTTGCTCCTATGAATCTCCATTACTCATATACTCCTCCAGCAGTTGTCGGATAGGTTCTGGTATATTCTTTGCTTGTATTTTTGCAATTCCACGGACTTCCATTTCTTCTAATCGTAAAAAATAGAACCATGTTGGCATCCACTTCCATATACCTGATGTTTCTGGTAATCCTAAGCATACATCAAAGACTCTTCTTTAGATCGCATCAAGGACTTATATATATTTTCTAGAGATGTTATTTTCTAGACAGGGCTGTTATATTCCGATACGTTTTGTTCAGTGACATCGCCCCGGTGGTTTCATAATACAGGTTTACCAATATTTAATAAATATGGTGTAAATGGCATTGTTAAATATTTTTTCAACATGGCTGATGTGATAGTCAAATTATAGATTTGCATCTAGTATTACTCTCAGTAGTCTATATTTTGAACTGTACTTGTACGAGATGTCTCATATGGTCGGCCTCTTCTGGTCATAATTCAGATTCTTTAAAAACAAAAAAGCATACTTTACATTTTGCCATATTCACATTTTGTTTCCATTTATTTTTCCAGTTAATAATTGCAATGATATCATTGGCAGTTTTCTCTGAGCACATCTAGTTTTAACACTTATGCCATAATGTGCCATCATCTGTAAAATTCACAGTTGTGCCATCAAATAAGTTAAATAGTCTAGTGTAGAAACCCATGTGGGAGATCAAAAGTGCATAGTTCAAATAGACAACACAAATTTGAAACATACCAAAACAAAAGGAACAAAGGCTTGGAATCCACGAACTCCTTTACAAGACAGAAGTGGGATCAGGTGCACCGAAGGGTAAGCATCCCCTGCCTTACGCGCAACACCCGTCGTGGAATCCTTAAGGATGTTCGCTGTTCAGATTTTCGAACTCTTCTAGTTTTATCCATTTCATAGCATTTATATTTTTTGCCCTGTAACCCCCACTTTTCTTTTCATATTTTCATTAAACACACTTAATAATGCCTTCTGAATTCTTGTTATTTCCTCGTCGGTTTCTACTTGAGCAAAATCTGTGAAAAATCAAAAGAAATCCCTTTCGCGCCAAATTTTAAAAAACCTGATATATCAAAAACGAGCACACTGACCCATTACCTTTTTTCTGCTTATTTGGTTTAAATGTGAAAGATCTTAAAAGCAATCATAAGCTTTTGAAAATCTTGTTATTTTTTATATCAGCAGCGAACATCCTTTAACTCCAATCCGGGTTAACGTCAATTGAAGAGTGTGGGCGACGGTACTGAACTTCGAGTTAGACCTATTTTTGTCTGAAAGTTAAATGGTTTTTTAGAAGCCCTCTTGTAAAGGGTCTATGATTTTCTGTCCTTCGATAAAGGCAATAATTCTTTCCAAGACTGGACGTGGAATTTGCACATGACTCATGTCAGGCCAGTTAGTCTATATGATGGTGGAATAATATCAATGGGTCGACACCTCTGTTGGTGGATCATGTTCCCAAGGGTGTTCACCTACAAATTTGTCAGACTTGTTTGACATGAAATTAATCAAACAATGTTTTGTAGAAATTTGCTACATTTGCTAAAATTCTATTTTCATAACGATAATTTCCGCATAATGATCTGGTCTTGGTGGTGTTCCAACACGTAGTCTGAATATCGCAGCTTCTACTTCTTGGCTGATTTCACTATCCAAGCCTTCTGTTTCTCTGGTTTCTTTCTCCACATTTCATATTCAGTTTCCAGTTCACATTCTTTTTTTTTATTTTTCTTCGTAGAAGTTTTTGTCAAAGATATCACTGTTTAGGTGGTTACCTACAAAGAAGTTATCTTTTGTCGTGCCTGTGCTATATATAAAATGGCTCTCCAGTGCTGTGTATGATAGGAAATACTGAATTACATGTATCTTCAACCTTCCTTTAAGATGTTCCAGCAGTCTTTTTTAATATTTGCTTTTATTAACTACATTACCAATTGGTCATCCGATTATCTTGGGCTACTTCTTTTGCCAATCTAAAATAATCTGACCCTTCGTTCCTTCCCTATTTTTTTCCTACGGGGAAAATATTATATAAAACGAACATGGACAATCATTCCACATCTCCTGTTTTCATAGGGTCAAATTTCCGTTAGACTCCTTTTACCCTCTCAAGTTTTTCTTCTCTTTATTGATATTGGTGAGCACGTTAATATGGTCTAATCTTACGTGTTAATATGATATATTTCTGGAATATGACCTAGTGATAAAAAGGTCTATGTCCGAGTTAGAATTTCTTCTTGTGGGTTGATCATCATTTATACATATCATGTTCTGTTAGCAAGTTAACAACTTTTACCAGGTTTGTTTGTTCTGCTATATTTCCGCTCCTGACAAACAGATGTACGACAAACGGGTCGACTTCAACTTTCCTATTGTTAACTTCCCATATTTATGTGGCAACATTCCTGATTCCCCTGCCTACGGAGTTTATGTGTCGCGGTTGATTCGATACACTCGTACCTGTTCCAGGTATCTGGATTATCAGAAGAGAGAATTGCTGTTTTCGCGTAAATTACTAAAACAAGGATACGTCCAATCGAGGTTGAAGTCGTTCCTCGTTAGATTTTAGTTGTGGAACTGTTACCGGAAATTCAGCAATAAGGTTACTTATTCCCGGATTGACTTCCGGATTAGAGTTAATGCATTCAACGACGGGTGTCTGCGCGAGACAGGTGATGCTTACTGTTTCGAAGAGTTCGTATGCATTCCTTCCCGATTTGACATGTATTAACACTATTCCGACAAAAACTTCTAAGACGAGTGTCGTGCGAGAGGCAGAGGATGCTTACCCTTTCGAAGCACCTTATCCTACCACTGTTTTGCAAAGGAGTTCGTGGAGTCCAAGCCTTTTTTTATTTTTTCTTATCTTTTAGTTTGTTTTGAATTTGTCATGTCTCTTTGTACTGGCCGCTTTGTACCATCAGGTTTTGATCTCTCGCATGGGTATTCTACACTGGACTGACACTTTGCAATTAGGTCGTCGGCAATTACCCAGCAGGCAAAAGACGTCAGAAAGACGTCTTTTTTTCGTCGATATTTGGTCATGACGTCAAATAACCAGAAAACAACGTCAAAAAGACGTCATTTCCAGACGTCATAAAGACGTTGTAAACGGACGTTGTTTTGACGTTATATTGACGTCAACAGATGTCAAAAAGACGTCTGTTTTTGACGTCAGTAGGACGTCATAAAAGTACGTAGTTTTGACGTCTTTCTGTCGTCAGAAAACCTCTGTAAAAGGTCGTTTTCTGACGCCTAAAAGACGTCCTAAAATTACGTCTGTCTGACGTCTATTTCTTGTTGGAAATTAAACGTCAATAAAGTTTTCTTGACTTGATCCTTGGTGCAACACCAGATTTTTTTTCAAAATTAAAAGTTTAGTATCAGTCACATAAAATAATTATTATTTACTATTTGGATGCATATATTTGTATTAATTTTTTTTAATTCATATACCCTCCCCCCCTCCCCCCCCCTTTTTCAAAAAAAAATTATAAATGAACAACTTAACACAACAATAATCAAATTGGATAGGAGTTCGTCGTAGACCATTATTTGCATAGATGTTTCCAGAGTATATATACTATTGATGTATCCAGTATCATTTGTCATATATTCTATTCGTATTTTCGCGGGACGAATAGAATTAGAAGGGAGATAATCGCTTTATCTTACGCATGCGCATTTCACGATCGTTTGAATTTAAAAACAAAGAAAGTGCGAAGATTTGCAGCGAAAAAGAATGAAAATGGTAAGTATCATCCTTTATATCGATACGGATAATTGGGTAAAGCAGATTATGAAGATACATACAGACACAAGTGGACAAAGTATTTTAATAGGCCATCTTAACTATACATCATTACATGCAAGTCTCGCATGTTTTCATTTCCATTTTTACCCGGCGATGGATAAAATCTACATTTGCCAGTATTATCCTCAATATTATTATTGCAATATGTGTCACAATGTGAACTGCCAACAGTGAACACAGTAGACAATAAGAGGCTGGTTGAAATGGAGCAGGGAAAGGGGGGGGGGTTGCATATGATTTGTTTTTAAGAGTATGAAAGAATTTCCTG
>JARWCS010326614.1:0-12455 GCA_034783895.1 Geukensia demissa | reverse complement strand
CAGGGAAGATTAGCTGTATTATTGCTAACTGTGTTACCCTCATGAAATAAAGTGATTACTTACTTACTTACTTACTATTGTTTTTAGTAACAGTAATATCAGATATTTATAAAATAATTATTGGCTTTTAATTTCGGTCAATACAAAGATTTATTAACCACAGAAATATATATTGACTACGTCTTCGGTCAATATATTTATTAGGTAATACATCTATGTTTTGAATTCATTGAAAGATTATAATTGTATATTAAATTACCTGACGACTGTTGGGAATGATTCTGTAGTTAACAGCATAAGTGCACACCAGCCAGCAGCAAGGAACAATTTTGTCGCCATTGCAAAGCCATTAATCAAGCCACCCTTGATAGACAAGTCTGCCAAACCAAAAATGAAAAATAGAACAGTTAATAAAATCAAAAGAGTAGACAGAATAAGATATTACTTTTACTTTATTTTCGATACAATCGCAACGGTCTCGGCCATTCTAGGTAATTTTGAGCTTTTCCGGGAATGGCCGAGTGTGGTCCGAACATTTTTCGATACTGAACTTTTATATAGTTTACTGAAGAAATTGAAAAAAAGTTTTTTGAAATATCAAATTAGGCAAAATGTATTTATTGTTCTTACATTAGCTGTCATTTATAGAGTAACATGTTCGTATTCAGAAACAGTTGTGAAAAAAATACTCTAATTGTTATGCGTCAACCGATTCCTAAGTAGGTGATAATTAATTTTTATCCATGCCACGTGCAGTTAAGCAGACTATGAGTGACGACGTAATTTTTAGCTGGGGGTTTTCAGATAATATTTTAACCTAAAACGGCAAAATTTGCCATTTAAGAAGTAGAAAAAAAGTTCAAACACTCTCGATTTAAGACAATATGATTATCAATGGGTAACAATGTGAGATTCTCTATTTCACCTGTCATTTGTACTGCTCCAACAACTGTTCCAGAAACGGTAGCGAGAACAAGAAACATAAAAGTTGTCCATTTTCTTCCCATACTGTAAAAACATATCAGTGAATTACATGTATTTAAAAGATGATACCGACACTTATCTCGTTTAAGATATTGGAAATTTATATATGCCCTTTTAAGGGGGTACCCAAGACCATCACGAAAATAAATTCCACTCGTTTAAATTTCTTTATATTTAGTTTAGACATTTACTTTGATGAAAGAAGGAAAAGATGAAAATTTCAAGAAATTTGAACCACACATTGTTCTGGAATTATTTCAATAGATGTATTATAGTAATTTCACAATCAAATATATTGATCACTAAGATTTTAATATAAAAAGATACTTGATTAAAACGTTTAGTTGATTTTTAAGAGTTATTTCCCTTGGGTGTTGGGTACCCCCTTAAGATGATACCGACACTTATCTCATTTAAGATATTTGAAATTTATATCTGCCCGTTTAAGCTGATATGGTGAGTTCCTGTAACTCAACATAAAATCAGGAAGAACCTTAGAAATTAATGTTAATTTTCAATTAATTTTGAAAGGAAAAATTAAAGACAGTTATTTAACGAGACATTCAAGGATAAAGAAATTCTGGCAACTCGGCATTTGTCGTCGGGAACTTAGGTCCACCAGCAATGACATACACCAAGTGGTAAAAATAAATGTATCACAAAATACCAATAATCTTAGAATATATGGTGTTTGATTAATAAGAACATGTGAAATGATAATCGACATAAAGAATTACCAAATATTTTTTGTTATAGCAACAACTGCAGACGCTTTGACGATTTAGAAACTTAAATTTGAGGGCTTTTACTTACTTACCAATTATTGAGGTAGTATGTAATAACTTGTGACGGAACCTCCACTATGCTTAAAAGAAACATGTTCAGATACAGACTCCCAGAAAGCTGTTGGACTCCGAATGCAATGGCATAATATCCATAGCCAAATGAAATCCTGAAAATGGTAAAAGGAAACATGTTAAGACACAGAGTTCCAGAAAGCTGTTATCGCATAATATCAATAGCCAAACGAGATCCAGAAACAATAGGTTAACGTTATTTTTGTACCAAGTGGAACATTAAAACGACCAAAAATAGTGCATTGTGTCATGTTACCTGTATATAAGAACGAGGTATTGGAAGAACGCACAATTAAATATGACAATATGAATATTTTATTTCGTTATATTTTTTAATTGAAGATAATTTATTTATCATAATAAATGATGTTACTAGATTTCTTAAAAATCTGTTGTTATTTCATTTTAACAAAGACTGCAATATTATTCTTCTGTTATTTCATTTTAACAAACATTGCAAAATTATTCTTCTGTACAAGGAGTTAGGTGCCATAGGGGCCGGGGACATCAGTGCAGAAAACTATTTTGTAGCGGCTTATATCGGCCTGTCCTTTTGTTATTTTTGTTTTGCACCCTAACTTGTACGATGGTCAACAAGGTTAAGATGGTAAACTGATTTTTTTCATTTATGTCGCTTGTCTTCGCTGTCAATTTTCTGTAGTAAAACCAATGTTTGTGTTGAATTGAACTCGATGTTTGATAGCCCTTGTTACTTCTATATATGATAACAGATACTTTAATGAAAAAAATTATGTAAATGTATACAGAAATAAGCGTTTGGCGTGTCAAAACAGAAATTCGAGATAGTTTTATCTAGACTCATTATATTTAATTTACGTAGCAAAACCCTATTCAAACCTGAGACAATTTAAGCTGTATTGGAAATTAAAAACTTGTGCTTCGTCAGTGACATCTGTCGTCACTTATATAAAAAGGCTGACAAATCAGAAGGCAAGCACGATTTTTGAGAAGAGAACGAAACAAAATACAAACATCAGTTCGCAAAATATTCCATAAAAAAATTAAACTTAACTAGTTTCAGTTCATTATCAAATATATAATGAAGTAAATTTTTAACCCATACATTGCCATACCCTAAACTGAATATAAAACATCCTTGAGCAGTGCGACATTGGACACTTGTCTTCAAATATAATCATTATTGTAACCAGATATATATATATAATAATGAACGTTTCAAAGTTTGAGACTGAAATTATCATCCGTATCTCAGCGCGCCCGAAAGGGCAAGCTGTGATACAGATGATAATTTTCAGTCGAGACCTTTTATACGTCCGTTATTTTTTTAATATTAATGTGATATTCAATTTCATGTGACCACTTGACTGATATTTTCTAGGATCGCGCTCGACTTATACTGAAAATATCAGGAAACAAGATCAAAGGAAATATAACTGCTGATGAATTTTATATGAATCTTTGACTAATCTTTACCATACCATGAGACTGCAAGCAGTATAGTCTTTTTCAGGAATTCAGGATTTCTAAGTAGATCAATATATGTATACTTTCTGTTGTCATGAGAAACAGAACTCTCCACCAAGTAACGCAATTTAGAAATGTCCTGTTCCGGAGCGTTATTCATTCGCGCAATTTTCTTTATAACTTCCCCGGCTTGTTCCACCTTGTCATTTGAAACCAACCATCTAAAACTTTCTGGAATAATCCTGAAATGACCACAATGAATAACTTCTTTACGATAGTCAAATACAAGTAAAGTACTGAATTAACTTCGTCAACCTGGTTACGAAAACCAAAAATTACAGGCGATGCTGGAATATAATGCAAAATGAATGAGAGTTTACAACAGAAATCTCAAAATTATCCGTTTTGCGTAAAAAGTATATGAAATTTCCACTGTCTATTGAAGGAATGAATCAAAATGTTTTACCCCTGTGATGATCTTTTTCATTTCCGATTTGATGAGTTATATGTGTTTGTTCATACATTATGGACTTTCTCTGGCAAAGCATTATACATTTTGAGAATGTAATTAAGCAGACAGGAACTGCTTCATCTACCTGAAATTCCTAGTTCATTCACGTTTTATATGTTAATCATTGTTTGTCAAATTCGTATTAAGTTTATTCGATTTTGTCTTCTCTCATTGTTTTCAGTTTAGGCTGTGGTTTCTTTTATTTTTTGCACGTTTCTTTTACATTGATTTAACTTACCACCAAGTTAGCATTAATGGAGCTGTAGCAACTGCTGTTGCAATATGAAGGTACCTCCAGTCGTGTATCAAATAAGACGCCCCTCCAAATACAGCTGCCCAAACTGGCCATGCTGGAAATGCCATTATCATTGAACGATACTTTGGCGGCATTAATTCAGCAATGAAAACAAAAAACACCGATAGATAAAATCCACAAGCTATACCAATAAAAAACCTCAGAGCTGCAAACATCTTCCAGCTGGTTGAAAAAGCAGCTACTAAGTTGAATATCAATAGTGCTAACAGTGAAATAAAGTATGTGGGCTTTCGTCCAATGCTATCAGCAACTTGGCCAGCAATGAGTCCTCCTACTAGAAGTCCGCCCATTTGTATTGTAGTTATAGTCTGTGTTATCCATTCTTTGTCGCAAATCAAATCCCACTAAAATATTTGAAATATGAAATATACATATTAATTTAATAGGGATATTTACTATGGACTCACTTATAATATGTATTTTCATGTTATAGAGATTTTTTTTTAAAATCAGGACATATCTTTAGGATGAGTATTTACTTAACTCTTCCAGAGGTGTATTGTGGAGTTCCTTTGATTGCAATCACTATCGTCACGGAAACGCTAATTGATTTAACTATGTATCTTATTTTGACTTTTCCAGAAATAATACAGTAAATGACATGCTGATTTCCAAACAGACCTCATATATCAAAATTGGTATTTGCTGTTTCTCCGAGTCAGAAAAATGTTTCGGGTTAAAGTGACATGTCTTCCTGTGGACTGTTGCTTTCGTGCCCAGTTGTCAGACTTGTCTCACATGAAATTTATTACATAATGTTTTACAGAAATCTGCTGCATTTTTTAAAATTTTAAATTGCTGGAAATCCGAAAGTGAGACGTAATGAAACTATTGGCTTTTACCACGTTAAAAATCCGGCTCAACGTGAAGGCTTAGAAAACAGGGTTCATTCATCATCATTCATTAATATGCTATTGTCCTGAATATATATCTAATATTTACCACTAAACGTTAAGCAACAAACAAACAATCAATGAATAATACCAAGCCCCAATTATATGTTCCCGAGAGCTATAATGTTTTTTGGCAGATATGGAAGTCACGAATGATCATGCGTTTGAAAAAAGTGACCCTGACATATACTTTTATAATCATGCAGTAAAGGTTTACATGTGACGTATACCATGTATACTACTTAAATTTTTCTTCGAAGTACACAAGATGAACTTCAAGAAAGCAGCATTCCATATTTTGCAGATAAACCAACATCGTTCCGAATTCCCCGACGGTTATAAGATTTGTGAAGTTGTCGACTTAACCTTTTTAAAGTTCATTAAAACATCCAGCTTTTATATATTAAAAGTAGCGTCATGTTTAGATTTGCTGCGGTCTTATTGACGATTACTCCATATTTTGCATAGGTTTGATAACCACTAAGGGCTTTGAACACAAGTAACACAGTGGGCACCACAAAACTTGTTAAACCTTCCAGGGTACCACAGCACAAATCTCGGACGCTTTGCAAAATGAGGAACAAATCGGATTTGAAATATTTTCTGCTGACTACTACCTGTTCGACTGGTTTATTTCAGCTGACGAACCACTTAAACTGAACTGGCTCGGTTCGAGTTCTATTTCCGGTTGAATAGGCAAAATCGACACGAACGGTTAAAGGAAAACGCCTTTCGTTTTATGTGAGTTTGGGTTGAGCTTTTGGCATTCTTGTTTTTCTTCTATCGTCTCCCTTTTGCAATGGATTTGTCTATCTTACGGCGGGCAAGTGTGCTTGTCAACTTAATACATTCGAGCTGTTTTTAAAAATAACTTATTTTTTTCCATATCTTATTCTTAATATAAAATTATTATTATGATACATATATTTGATTTACCTCATTTACAACGGTGTTCATAGAAGGATCATATATTTTTCTGGCACAGCTGAGTTCGCTAAAATTCGAAGGTGGATTGCATGTTTGAGATTTCCCCGTAATATTGTCAAAAACTTCAGTTCCGTTACCCCATTGACATGACCAGTCAGGTATAGCTCCACCAAATGACATCATGAGTGTTGTCCAAGTTATAGTAATTTTCCCGATTAATATATTGGCGAGAAGTAGAAATTGAAATCGACCAAGACCGCCACATTTTTCCAAGGTGTCTTCAAGAAATTCACTTACGGTAGTCATATGTCTTAAAAGACAGAAAAAAGTGTATTAAAGTCTATGCCTGTCGATTTCTTAACTTGATTGTCAGATTAAAAAATAAACATTTCAAAAAGTATGATACTAATTAAGTAGTTGTTATACGCTAACTTTGTTTGCCAAATAATTTAAAATTCAAGCGAAGATTGATAGGCTGTCAATAAACGCAAACACAAATTAAGAACCTTTTACATGATCTTATTAAATAATATGATTATATTAGCCCTAATACGGCGAAAATGGCATGTGTCATATAGATAGCTTAGTCCTAGTGATATCAATACAAGCTTTTCGGCCCCGGGAAAAATACAGGCAAATCTTGTATTGTCCCAGGCCAAATACAGAGTTCACTTGGTTCATTTCCGGGTCGGAACCGGATTCTTGTTGCTTTTCTTTCAGGACCGGAAAATGATAAACATGTCTCTGACTTTGAGCAGGCGATCGCAACAGAGGTGGATAAAATTGCAAATTTAACCGCCGAAGAGGCTAAAGAAATATTATCTCAGATTGTGAGATCTCCAGAATCCACTTTTGAATTGCATTTCACAGATTTTAATATGTTGAACTACGGAGATACTGTAAACAACACAGAAACAGAGGGAGAAAATCAGGGCGACCGTAATTGTGAAAACTCTGGACCCTCGCCCTCGGGTATCAGCCGCGGATCCAGGATTTTACGTTAGGGGGGGCGCTGGTCCAGGTCAGTGCCTTGTTAGGGGACCAGGGGGGCGAAGCCCCCTGGAAGCTCATAGAAATCACGAAAATTTAGACTAAAAAATTATATTTTTTTCATTTTTAGGGGGGGCGCGCGCCGGGTGCGCCCCCGCCTGAATCCGCGCCTGGGTATGATAGAACCTAAAACCCAACCCATGGAGAAAAACTTTGTATTGGTCCTGTATAGATTCTCGATCAACTCTATTGGCCCTAGACTATTCGGGTCTCGGGACCAATACAGCTTACCTCGAATCTATACAGGACAAATACATAAACAGTCAGTTAATAACACTATAAAATCAACCAACAGCTTCGTATCTTTAACGATAATATTTGTATGAACGGGCATGTTCGCTCTTCAAGCCATTTTTGTCAGACTTTCGAAATCTTCTGGTTTTATCCACTTCACAGCATTGATATATTTTGCCCAGTGATCCCCACTTTACTACTCATTCTTGAATTAAGCATACTTTAAGAATCCATTTAGGAAGTTTTTTGTATTTCTTCTTATTTCTTCATGGGGTTTAAAATATAGAATCTTTTTACACAAAACCTATGGAAAATCAAGTAAAGCCCTTTTCTTTTCAAATTTTTAAATGGTTGCATTTAAAAACGAACATAATGACCTATTATTTTGTGTATTGTGTTCCATTCCAAATACCCTTAAAATATAACATACACTTTTGGAAAGACTTGGTATTTTCAAACAGCTGAGATGCTTAAGCTTTTTAGCTTTTAGATTTACAAAACCAAAAAGACATTCAAACGACACTGATATTACAATTTGACTAAAAGTGATTTTCTGTATTTTTATTGTGAAATAGCGGCATAATATTATTGGAAATTATACGTTTTATACTTTAAAAGCAGCACGTGTGCATTTTCAGTCTGGACAAAAGTGTAGAAGGAACAGGAGATGTGATGTTTTGAAAAAAAAAATTTCGATCGACGTCCACTACCAGAATTTCGAATATCAAATGGTCAGTGTCTAGAATTTTGTTGTCAATACATATCTAGATCAAATTTGATGAAAGGCTGCCAAAGGACATTTTATTGTTTTAGATAGTGTTTGATTAAAACTCGCTTTTTTTATTCCTTAGTATAATAAATAAAATTAAAACAAAAATTTGTATTAGATGCCAGAATTATAGACCCACGTCTTACTTACGTTTATAACAAATATTCAAAAGCTAACCTTTACTGCGCAGTGCATCATGGGACTGGGGAACAGGCTAAAAGCTAACCTTTACTGTGTTTTCTAGATTTATCCTCATCAGACGAGCTATCGACCCAAGTTAGGAAGACCATATAAATATTATGAATTTCTAGTTACATTCATGGACCGCATGAAATATACAGTTTATAAGGAAATGAAAGTCGATAAGCCAAATATAAAGATAGCAATCATGAAAATTTTAAAATTACAATTTTGGAGCGATTTAAATTTTATCTTTCCGAGACAAGTTCAATTACCCGAAAATAAATAAGAGCATACAGCTCGCCTACGCGGTAGTATTTTACAACCTCAACACAGCATAAAAGACACATACCAGGAAGATACGATCAACATCTTACATTATTTTACTGAATGCTAAGCACTTTCCTAATTTTACCTTCATCAGAAACGCAAAGGCAGGAAGATCATTAAAACTTAATGTATTTCAGTTACATTCTTGGACCAAATAAAATATACAATTTATGACGTAATGAAAGCATATTATAATCATAAAATTAAAATAACATTAACGTAACAATAAAATATCTAAAAGTTAAATCGAATCTTTGCTCCACTAGTGGAGCAGGAGTTGCTAACCATTCCGGAGCACTTGAACTTACCCTATTTTTTAGGGTTCGTGTTACTCTAGCTTAAGTTTTTAGTGAAATGTTGTGCGTACTATGTTTGTCTTTCGGTTTCATTCGATCACGGTCTTGACTTGTTATTGGCCAGGTCTTGTCTGTCTTGAGATTTAACGATTTCTGTCTTTCTCTTTGGTATCTTCGAATTCTTTTTCCTTTTAACTTTTGATGATTACATAATTATTAAAAAAAACTCGTTGTGATTACCTCCCTTCACGAAATTACAATATATATGGTAAGAGGTCAAATATTGCAAAATTTACATGTGGGTATATTCATAAATGACTAATATAGTGTAACTTACTGGCTGTTTCTGAATTGGCCCTGGTATAGATTCTCGGTCATCAGTTTTGGCCAGAGGCCCGTAAGGACTGAGGGCCAATACTGCTGACCGAGAATCTATGCCAGGGCCAATAAAGAAACAGCCAGTTTGTAAGACGTTTATTAAATAATAAAACAGGGCCCTATGAATATAGTTCTAAGGCCGTAAGAAAATGAGACCAGGAACTTATTGCCCCAGGCCGAATTACCCGTATGAAATACAGTTAACTCGAGAGGACATTTTTAAACTGTATAGATCAGGCTGCTTTTTGCTTATAGGGGCAGATTTATACATATTATTTACTAATTAGAATTATTTCCCCAATAGTAACTTCGTACAGGGAGGTGATCCTCCAAGGTCTCTCATTCCATTATCAGTTAAGTAGAGATTTTGAGGACCAAAAGAAATCAATATTGGACACATTCTACGACTGTCTGCAAATTTGTTTCCTTATTTTCATAAAAACTAGGCAATACTTTAATGAAAAAGTGGAAATCTTTGGTTATTAGCTTTTAACAAGTACCTAATAAAATATTTAAAAATATATAATAACATAAATGTTCTAATTTAAGTAGGTTCTTAATTTTGTTTACATCTGATATCACATTCACGCCTAAAAGATAAACATTCGTTTCTACATATTTTCATTAATACATTTATGTATATGATAGTTATCACATAAGGTTAAGTTTATAATGTTGTATAGTCGATACTTGAAAAAGGCACGAATGACACATATAGATATATTATGTGGATATAACATTCATAACTGTTCGCCAGGTCGCCCAATTTTATCTGTTGTTTTATTAATGGTGTTTTGTCATAAATTCATCAAGATGAAATCATGTTAGAAATCAAAGACACCAATAAATTGGCTTCATTCTTAGATTTATTTATGGCGACATGATAATAAGATATTAAACGTATTTCTACGACTAGTGACAAACTTTTAGATTTGAACTGTCCAGTGTCCAGTGTAGAATACCCATGAGAAAGATCAAAAGTGCACAGTTCAAAGAGAGAGGACAAATTTGAAACAAATTAAATGATAAAACGGAAACAAAAGGAACAAATGCTTTGGAATCCACGAACTCCTTTACAAAACAGGATTAAAATCAGCTGCTCTAGAAGGGTTAGCATCGACTGTCTTGCGCGCAACATCCGTCATGGAATCCTTAAACTCTAAACCAGGTTAACTCGAATCCAATGATGCGGTTGAATTTTAATTTTATGGTCGCTATAATTAATTAATTGATGAATATATTGGAAACATATATATTTGTAATCTATTAAGTAGATGCATCTGCTGGAGGACCAGACGTCCCAAAATGGTCACAGGCTCAGGTATCCGACTTGTCAGACTAATCAGATTCTGTTTCACGTAAATTTGCGGTATTCATTTAAATTCTATACCCATGAAATAACATGTGACTTCATTCCTCGTACCAAGTTAATAGACATTCTGGCAATTTTACAACATAATATTTTACAGAATTTCCAGAAAAAAATACATAAACTCCTAAAGTAACGGCATAGCCAGACGACCTCTTTCTTTGTATTGCACATGATAGATATCTTCTCAGCTGGATTTGGTTGCCTTTTGGGGTTTTTTTGTTTGAAAATGATGACTTCGTTTTATATTATTTTTTAAACCGACTTTCGTTTGTTTTGGTTTTATTGCTACTGATGAAAAGTAACTCTTTGAAACGCGCATAAAGAATACCATATTGGTGAACTTGTAATTTTATACTGCACCACCATTCCGCTAGATTTGGGTATTTTGATTTGTTTGGATAAGAGTAATTATTTTGATTTGTTTGGATACGACAAATTATCCTGCTTTGTTTGAATCGCAGCCTATCTATGTTTTTCAATGTTAGGTAAAAATGCGGCTGATGAGAGGATACTCTTTGAAATATGTGTAGAGCTTAGCGAAATTTCAAATACCTAGCCCTATACAACGTTGGTAAAAATATATATCTCTTTAAATAACAAGTAATGGACTCACCCCTTTCACTAGAAATACTTGTACTGTAAGTATTGTAAAATCTTTATCAACAAAATATAAACATCTACATTATCATTACAGGGTTGTGATGTTACATCACTTAAAATGATCGCGTAAAGTCTCAATATTTGTTTAGATGACACGAACTCATTGCATGACCGAGAGGTCAGAATCACGAAAACAATCACAGTATTTTATTTATCTTAGATTTACCTCATGTTTGAGCATTTCAAAACTGAACGCCATTGGCCATTGACCGATTGACAAACAAAATGTTATCGAACGTAATGACTGATGTTTTTAGCTAACTGATGGGATAACATTTTTTAAACCAAATCATAACGAATCAATAATATTCTATATTATCATCATTGCATATAGTTAGTTACTGAAGCGGTGAGTTCGGATGCTGCATGCTTTGTATTGCGCACGGTAGATGTGTTAACCACTAGATTTGTTTTCTTATTTCGATGTGTTTGTTATTACTTCTTTTCACTATGTTTAGATCTCCGTCATACTTTGTATTGCTTAAAATGCTGCTGATAAAAGGGTACTAGTTGACATATTTACAGCACAACAAAATTCCAAATATCTAAATATCTGTATAACATTGCTTAACATGTGTTTAAAAGTTCAGGGTATATGTACATGTACAGTTAATAAATGTTTTATAAGACTAGACTATAAGAGAGAAAACATGAAATGGTTTGCCTTATGACTTGTTGATGAAGACCAGCAATCAAAGCGCTGATCCTTTGCTTGAAATTTACTTGCATATATATGATTTTTGTGTCGTGAATATTTACAGTATATCCGTTCTTTCTATCAGTATAATTATAATAAAGATGAGGTATATACTACGAATTTTGTAGAAGTAAACATTTACAGATAGTAATGTGCTATCACATATTGTGTTACCAATTTTGACCCTGTTTTAAAAGTAGGGTATTATAGTAAGTGTACGATTATAAGTCTATAACTGATATCATCTTTATGGAGGGTAGAGGGGAAATGTAAACCTGAAGCAAAAAATGGGTTTAGAGACATTTTTATAGAAAATAACAACAAACAACGTTTTGGTCTAGTTGTTAAATAAAAAAAAAAATAAGGAAAGTATGCAGCCTTAGTTCCATCTGATAAAGCAGTTTACAATGTTGAAATTGTTTTATCTACGTATAAGAAATTCGAAGAAGCCAAAAGAACAGAATAAATCGTTATGTCAGAAGACAGACAAGACCATGGCCAACAAAATGAAACGAAAGACAAATATAGAACACAAAACACTACACTGAAAACTAA
>JARWCS010326603.1:0-12455 GCA_034783895.1 Geukensia demissa | reverse complement strand
CTAATGGTTTTATTTTGTAAAACCTGTAGTTTATTTTTATATTGTTTACACAAACCAGCATACCAGGATGAACATGCATAATCAAAATGGCACTGAATCAAAGCTGTACTCAATGTTTTTCTAGAATTTTCAGATAAAATTTTCCCTTGTCTATATAGGAACTTCAGTCTAGAGTTTACTTTTTTGACAATATTATCAATTATAATTTCACCTGAAAGAAATCTGTCAATATGAAGGCCCAAGTATTTAACACTGTTTTGAGCCCTAATTGTGTGTCCATTACATGTTACTTGAAATTCATTAATTTTTCTCAGTTTTCGTTTTGAACCAAATAAAATGCACTCAGTTTTGCCTAAATGTAAAGATAATTTATTATCTATTAACCACTGACTACAAGACTGCAGTTCCTTTCCTAGTTTTTCAGATATAACACCAGGATTCCCATGTGAAAATAAAATTGTGCTATCATCTGCATACAGTAATAATTTACATTCTGAACTAATACTTATTGACATGTCATTTACATAACAAAGAAATAGAAGGGGTCCCAAGATACTACCTTGAGGCACCCCACATGTAACTGTTAGAAAATTAGATTCTGTACCATTGACACTGATTTTTTGTTTTCTTTCTGTAAGGTAAGACTCAAACCATTTTATTGATATAACTCCCATGGTTTGTAATTTACTACATAATATAAAATGATCTACCGTATCGAAAGCTTTTTGCAGGTCAAGCATTATCATACCAGTGTAGAGTCCCTTGGACGATTGTGTTTTGATATGATCAAGTAAATGTATTAAACATGTATCAGTAGAATGTGCCGTTCTAAACCCAGACTGAAAATTATACAGAAGTTTATTATCAACTAGATATTTTTCTAATTGGATATAAACAGATTTTTCTAAAATTTTAGATATTACTACTAGAATACTAACCGGTCTATAATTTCCCACTTCAAGTCTACTATTCTTTTTAAAAATTGGACAAACTCTGGCTATTTTCATGTCATCAGGGACAATACCACTGGTTATAGACAAGTTGACTAAATATGTAATAGGTTTTTTCAAAGAACAAGCACCATCCCTTAGAAATCGTGGTGAGATACCATCTAAACCAGTACTTTTGCTTGGGTTGAGTTGTTCAAGCTCTTTTAAAATAAAGTTTTCTTCTACAATTTTCAACTCAAAGCAGATATTATTTGACAAAACTCTTCTATAAAAATTTCTAAAAATATTCGAACTAATATGGTATATTCTAGGAGCTGCTGGTAATTTTGCAACTAAAGAAGCAGCAACATTGGTAAAAAATGTATTAAAATGATTAGCCACTATGTTTGAATCATGACAATTTATGTTATCAACATTTAATACAATGTTACTAGTTTCCTTTTACTGTAGCCCAAGTTTTTAAATTGTTGCCAAAGTTTATCTTAAAAAATTATAGTTCCGAATAGATTTTTCCGGATCCAATTGCTTTATTTCGTTCCCCTATCCCTATGATATCCCCTGAAAATGGCATCTCAAGCCAAACCATCGGGTATAATATTTGTAATTTGACAGGTTTAATCTCTCTTTATCTGAAGATTAGGGCTCTGAGATCTAATAAATAGCTTCAAAATAAACATACAATAAGCAAAATACAACATGAGACAAATACAAATACAAAATATGCACATTTTATGGTTCATCGTAACCTTTGCTGAAATGAACACAAACCAGGGGCTATTTTATACTGAGTACAAAAAAGATTGTACCGAATATCCTATTGTTACTAATAGCTGCGCTTAGATTAATATTTTACTATTCATTTTTTGGGGAAATTCAATTTAAAATATGTGGTTTGTGTTTTTGAGAAGAGAGGAAAGAAGCTGAAATTATCCAGTGTTTTTTCCGTATTACATTAAAATGGTCAACATTTCACATTGAGGTCATCTATTGTTCATATTGGTTTACATATAATAGACCCTTTAACTGTAACTTCATTCCTGATCTCGATGCTTTTGTCGAAACAGCTTCAGGGTGTAGGAACATCGGCGACACAATAGTGTTGACATCACATTTAATTGTTCAGTGATGTCACATATATTTGAATACTGAAGAAAAATGGAACACAAATATCAAGTTTTTGTTTTTATTTTACAGTAAAAATGATTTTAAATAAATCATACCTTGGTCCTGAATAGTTATTGCTGTACTAAGTATTAAACACAATGTAATTTAATGGCCATTTTGAACAATACCTTCAGATGAACCTTATCCACAAATATCCTCAAAGACTTATATCTGTAATAGGCATAATGGATAAATCAACACTTGCATAGGTTTTTTGTTTCCATTGAATCTTCACTTCGGCCCACGTGACATCATTGACAAGGGGATGTCAACAATGGTAAAATACAAATACATATGTACATGTATGTCGTTTAGGAGCGACAATCTCTTCATACTGGGCACCAAAATATCGGTAATAGGTGTAATGGTTAAGTCAACACTTGTAAAGGTTTTTTGTTTTCATTGAATCTTCACTTCTGCCCACAACAATATCATTGACAAAGCTACATCAACAATGGGAAAATACAAATACATGTATGTCGTTTACCAGCGACAATCTCTGCAACTTATCCGATAATTTGAAATCCCATATGCGAGATACAAACACTTTATATACATGCATGATGCAGACGAATTTTGCCATAATGATAACAAAAAATATACCAGTTCATGTACAATGTACATTTTGTAAATTCTTTATGCCTATTAAAATATTGATTGATTGACTGTTGCTTGAAATCCAGCTGCAAATATTTCATGCATATTCAGGAATAGAACAAGTTATTTAATATTAAATCACAAATGGGGTGGGCTGGGTTATCTTTTTGCCACAGGAAGCCATATTGGGACTGTTTAGGTAGGGCGGTAAATTTAGCCTAAGGAACTGGCCACCAAAGACCACTCATTATGAGCTTTGCAAAGGTGTCTTTAAATGTGTGGTATTCTCCCAACAAGTGACCAGCTCTTTTAGTCACCTGGGAATGACGTTGAGAAAGTATACATCCAACCATTTAGGAGAATTCCACTCTTGGCACTGGAAATCAAAAAGCTTATTTCTTTACCCCTGGCTACTCATGGGGTGGTTATGTATTTATACCTCCCACCAACCAACAGATGCCCTTAGCAGGGGTTTTACCTGATGGCCGAGAAAGTGAATGGCCTTTTTCTATTCCCATGCACCCTTTGGGGGCCTATTCCAATAAAATTTCCTGCTCTTAAAAAAACTACTAAAAAGACAGATTTATCAATTGCTTAAATAAATTTATCTGTAGGGGTTATCTTTATAACAATGTTTTAAGATCTTTGAATATGGTTTTTTTACTCTCATCAATAATTTACTTCAGAATGAAGTTGTAGTCATTGTTTTATTACATATTTGTCTTACAATGTACATACTATTGATTCCTTTTATAACCCCTATAAAGATTGGGATGTATGAGATGCTTCTTGTATGTCCATCTTTTGGTTGCACACACTTAGTGGTTGAAGTTTCCTTGGCTTTTAAGTATGGGAATCATTTGATGTATAATCTGAAACTTTGTATTGAAACTTTATAATGTGTAAGCAATTTTAATACTTGTTCATCATCTTCTGGTACTTCCTGTTTGTTGAGACTTTGAATTTTTATTTTACCTAGTAAAGATGACATTTTTGGTTGAAGTTTTCGAAATGGTTTTGAGTTGTATTGTTTTAAGCGATTTTCAGATTGTGGTTCATCTTCCTCCTGTTTGCCTCAACTTTGAACTTTTACACATTGTACTTAGTAAAAATGACATTTTCAAGTTTTCTTGTCTATTGGTTATTGGAACGATTTCATATTTGATCTGGAAAGTTTTTTTTGCTACTCATAGTTGAAATGATTTTATACAAGTCCCATTATGGCCTCCAATAATGAACCAGAGTCCAAGCCAAAACAGAATCTGTAAAAGGCCCCCAAAATACATGAAACTATTCACAAAACATGATACTTTCTCACTTGACCTATGATCCTTTTAGATATTTCTTAGTCATGTGTGGAATTATATGGTCAATTTGGACCAAATGTTCACATGTTCTAAGGTTGTCGTCTTCCAGAATTACAATGTAAAGGATCTACTCTAGAGCCAAGGTTGCCACCACAGCTCAACATATTTTAACATAGTATTGATTAATATGACATTTACTGGAATTACTTTGTGCCTAAACCTACTGAGCTAATATGGGCAACACTGTTAGAATGATCTTAAAAAGTGGTCTCTTGCTAAATTCTGATTTCATGTAATGTCTCCAGGTAACCAGTTTATAATCAGAACATTTGATCTTGAATCTGTTGTTTTTACTACAAGAGTAAAAGTTGTTTATATTCAAATTACCTATTTTTCTGTTTGAAGTTTGCGTTTTTTTTATGTTGAATTTTTATACATGTTTAGGTATTTGCTCTACTATATATATATCATCCTGCAAAAATTTTGTTTAAAAATTGTTTCATAAGTTTATTTATATGGGATTTCAAAACAATCATAAGTTAAAGAAAATCTTTTTGGGAAATATGTTTGAGACTTCCTGGTAACCCATAGATTTAAACCAACATTACTAAGGCATTATATTGCAGGTGCAGATACATCATACTGGATCAAGTTTTTTACAGAATGTGACATTCCAGTAAGTGAAGCTACAAATTATGCCATCAGCTTCACTGACCACAGGATTCAGAAAGATATGTTAATGGATTTGACCAAGGACTACCTTAGAGAAATGGGTATCACAGTTTTAGGAGATGTTATTGCGATCCTTAAACATGCAAAAACCATACACTCACAGGTACAATGTAAAAGAAACAGCTTTCATTTGTCAGTAATTTTACAACCCTTTTGGGGCAATATATAAGCCCCTTTCCCAATGCTAATAGGCCAAATGCAGTAATGTAAGCATTAATTATAATTAAAGGCTCTTAACAAATTTTAATTAAGATGATACTTTTTGAATATATTGTATAGGCAGGAATAGTGTAGGGGCATTTGCTTGCTCATCCTGACCTATCTAGGGGTAGGCTTGGGTTTGAAGCTGCCACATGAATTCTATATTAAATAATATAACTATAGTCACTTTTTAAAAACTATTATTGGAAATATGCAGCAAATGCCTTTGATCTGTACTGACCGTTAATTCCTGTACAGGTCTACAGGCACAGATAAAAAAATTATTGGCTTGTTGTGAAGGAAAAAACGTAACGTTGTCAAGCATGTACGTCGCATGCTTTGTCTTCATGCACGTCTTTTCATAATGAAATAGATCTGACATCATTCATAAAAGGGCACTCCGTCTTGTTTTCATATGTTAAAATGAAGTAAGTATTGTGTTAAATGATGTAAAATGTGACATTTTCAGCTCGAGATTTTTTTTATCTAAAATTACCGATAAAAAGAATATAGGACATTTTGTATCTTGTACTGACTTTATCACAATAAATTATTCAGTTCGCCCTACAGGCTTACTAAAGTCAGTACAAGATACAATATGTCCTATATTCTATATTTCCCAGTGATTGCATCAAATCAGAATAGAATTAAGCATGCATCTTCCAGTTTGCTGTTTAAAATAAATAGTTTAAACAAACACATACACAGCTGAATTGGTTATTTCCTTTTTCCTTTTAAAAATAAAGGAGCAGGAATATTTTCCCTAATAAATTACTTATGGTTGACAACCTGCTACTATTTGATTAAGTATGAATGTTCAAAATGAAAGTTTGAAGAATTTTGTTTTATGGAAAATGACAATTAAATGTATTAATATAATTGTTAACTTTATATTAATTACTCATTAGATTTCAGTTAAATGATTACATATTCAAAATGTTGCTTTAAAGGAACTTGTAGTTTTAATCTTAAGAATGATTGTTGATCATGTTCAGCCATTTTATCAGATTCTTGTACTTCTTTGGTTTTATTCCTTAAATATCTTTAATATTTTTCGCCAGGTGACCCCCACTTTTGTTTTACATAATTTTTCTTACACACACCCTTAAAATACCATTTAACAAGTTTTTATGAATTTATTTTTTGTAGAAAGAACCTACATTTTTTGTACTAAGACTAAATGTCTGGAAAATCAAAAGAAACACTTTTCCCTCCTAATTTTCAAATGGCAAATGAATACATTAACCCATCAATTTTTTGTGCTGATTTTGTTACTATATTAAAGGTTGAATTGAACATCCTTAATATTTAGAAAATATGTAAAGTGAGCATCTGAAGAACATATATCAGATATAACAATCAATTTTATTTCTTTCAGTTGGCAAGGGAAAAAGCACTGCATGGCACAAACAACATATCAGCAACTCCAAGGCGACAGACAGGTATAATGTAACTCACAGAATCATTACTACCATACACACACGAAAAACACATAAACACAAAATGAGAACAGCTTTGATTGCTTACTTACAGCTTTTATTACCTGCATGTATCTGAGGCCGTTTTTTCTACATTGATGATCAACGATAGTGCTATGTTTTGATGGATGTTGAGATAATTCTTCTCAATACTACATTGTATGCAGATTGTTTTCTGTGTTTGTTTTTGACATCAAAAGGCTTAAAACCTATCCACACGGGGACGTAAAACAAAGAAAAAGACAACTTTGGCCTTACGATCAATCTTAGACTTAAGAATTTTTGTGACAACAATCACTGGAAAGTAATGCTGATTGTCATTGAAATTTTTTGTTTTGTTTTTTAGCTGCAAGTAGAACTGTCAACCATTATATTGGAAAAGACCCATCCTCTGCACCAATGAATCTTCCTGTTGTACCAAAGCTGTCAAAAGAGTTATCTGCTCGCCTAGGTGGCACACCACCTGCTGAAGGTAGATTAATTTTACACATTATTTAATGTAAACTTATAACACATATATTTAATGTAAACTTATAACATATAAACATGTAATTAGTATTTTACAATAGTTAACAGATATAAACTTACTGGAAAAACATTATATTACTTTTTCTGTAGAAAACTCCAAAATTTACTATCATTGAATAAACAACATATCTTTAATATTTAAAATCAAAAGCTAAGTAGTTATTGACTGTCATTATCGTGACTATAGGGAAATCAACAATGTTAAACAGAATTGTTAGTAATTGGTTTAGAGTTCTTTGAACAGTATGGATAATGTAAACTACTTGTATATTGAAAATAGAATTCCCAATTAAGGCAGAAGCACTATGTATTACCTATGTGGACAGTAAAGTGATTTTGGTATAGATGTTAAACCTGATACATGTATACATGAATTAAACTTACCATTATTTTAATATTATTCCACAAAGTACTAATATTTGTATAAGTTGTCTTATTTTATTTTAGATTCAGGACTTAAAAGTACAACGATAAAACTTTCTAAAAAGTTAGATGAAGTTGTACCTGTCCCAAAGAAAAGAAGAGTTTTCCCAGAACATGAAGGAAAATATAAAATCACCATGCCAGCAGGGAAAACCCATAAAACTAAGCAGATTTTAGCTAAAAAACAAGGTTTGTAGTTCTCAATTATAAATTCACTATAATTAAAAGATCAATGGATTAATTGTCAGGTAACAAAATTACAAGTCATTAAAGCAATCAAAAACACCATTGGTGCTTGTCAAGTTCAGTATGATATATATAGGACCATAGCACTTTGAGAAACATTTAACCTGGGAAAGGTCAGGAATCTTCAGGGATCAATGATTTCTCCATTAAAAAATAATGGGCATAATGATTCAATTACAGGGGAAGTAACTCATCAGTATATATGATGATAAGATGAAATGAGTCAGTCGACAATTGTCTCAACAATATTATGCAATGTTGTTTCCCACCATAATTGCTAAAAAAAAAAAGGTGCAGAAATTACTGGGATTTTTAGATTCAACAGATGTCAATTTGTAAAGGTAACACAAAGGTGGAAAACTAGCAGAAAAAAATGTCTCACCTATTTTCTGATGACAAGTAATTGCATTTCATGTTAAGTTTTAACAGTTGTGAATTTGTAAATTTCCTCAAACAACTGGGAATTTTAAATCACAAATATATCAAAAAGTAAGACATGAATGTATGTTTTTAAATTTTTTCTGAGACAAGTACCTAATGTCAAATTTTCATTGGGGGTTCTAAGCTGTATTGCATGCTCTTTTCATTGGTAGATAATTAAAATTTCTCACTAAAAAGGCTAATTTTTGCTCATTTGATGAGTTTTATCATGGAAGGAAAAAATCTTTTGCATTGTCTTAAACCTATTTTTTACGAGGATTTTGTTTAGGGAAATTATCCAAATTGATGGTTTCATTGGAATGTAAAACTCCTTTGTAGGAAATTTGTCTGCATCTCCAAAGTCCTGCAGTTTGTATTTCATGTGCCACAAGTAACCTGGACATACAAACCTACATGAATAGCCACTCTTTAATGCTGTATACAGCATAAAGAAGTTGTATATGCTACTGAAAAAAATCAGACACAAATAAACTATGTAACCAACTATATAGTTGGTTACATAGTTTATTTGTGTCTGATTTTTTTTATATATATATTAATCCTTGAGCTAGGTTGACCTACCATGCACCCCCTGGACTTAACCTCACATGATTTTTTTATGTATTAGGGCCTATACTAAATGATTTTAGATGTTCCCCCCAAAAAATGTAGAGATAGGTTTAATTGCCAGGCCAAAGTTTAGTACCCCCTTCAGATTTTGTAGATTTTGGTTTTTCAAGGTAAGTATGTTGTATGTTTCCGAAAGCCCTGACAGCGCATTTACTGTAGAATGACCTATCAATTTTGCATCAATGGAAAGCTGCAGGCATTACCTTTCAAATATAATATATAGGCTTTCTTTCCTAACTTTAGTAGAAATCACAAAAACTTTACACCTACCCCTTACAAAATTAGACTGAAAAGAAAAAAATAGGCTTGGCATATAAAGCCTATCTCAAATTTTTTTTAGGAAACATCTAAAATCCTTAAGTATAGGGGGTCCACTGTAGGTCAACCTAGCTCACAGACTATATACACATACAATCATCAGACAGATCCTTTTCTTTCAGTGAGTTTAAAGTTACAGAAGATTATTTTCTTTTCAATCAGTAATTTTTTTTATCATGGATGAATACTGAAATTTACATGTACATTCAAGTGTGCCTGAATGCACATTGTCTTAGTAATCTTTATCAAAGAGCAGCTAATTACTAACATTCTGTGCATGGATGACAATTAATGGAATAGAGCTTACATCAATGTATATAAAATAATTCAGTTTTTCTTTCAGCAGAATTCTCTATTGAATTTCAATGTTTTGTTTATTATTATTTTATGCAAGATAAATGAAATTGTTTGTTTTAGCTAAGACATCATCAGTTTTTGATAGGCTTGGATCAGAGACCAGATTAACGACAGTGACAGATTCTAGTCTAATCATCAGCTCAACTTCTGAGGTAATCTTTATTTACATGCCAAAATTATACCAGATTGTTTCATTAGTTTTGCTTTTAGAGATCATTGAACAGCATGGAGAAAATGTATCCTTGGGACACGGATGCCCCAGTTCAGGCAAACAGGAAGTAGGCATATGCCGGACCTTAAAAGGGAGACACGGTACAACTCATCCTGATAATGCTTCGGACCAAATATCAAATCCATCCATCATTCACAAGCTCAGAAATCTTTGGATGAAAATTTTGCAGCACCGAGATTCAATCAATAGCTGAGGAAACAAGAAGCAGAAATATGTCACCTGACAAAGGCAGACATGGTTCAACTCGTCTTGATAATGCTTTAGACGAAATATCAAATTCAACATTCACAAGCCAAAAAAGCTTTGACAAAAATTGACATATGTATGGACAAGGGTACAACTTTATGCCTCAGTTGCCTTTAGTCGTGGATATATATTTTTGGATATATATGTAAATGTCAAACCAGGTTTCTGAAATAGGAAATCAGTACATGTTATGATTTAAGCAACAATTACATTGTGCTAGAAGGAAGAATTATGTCATTTAGTCTTAAAACTTAAAAAAAAATTCTGTCATACCATTATTAAATGTTTGGAAAATCTACATGGCCAACTTCAGAATTTTTTTAAAGATTTGGCTAATAATTTTTGTGTATAGGCAGTATATATTTGAAGTTTCATTTTTACAGGGATCAGTCTTTAACCGACTGGGTGGTAAGACTGCGGTGAAAAGGGAAGCAACTTCAACATCAGTTGACCTTGAATCAGATGAGGATGACACTGGAGAACAGCTAGAATATGCTGGTATTCTAAAAACTACAACCTCTCCAGCAAAGAAACCTAAAGTTGAAGTACAGATGAAAACTCTTACTATTAAGAAACACATCAACAGTAAATATTCTTTTTCTTTATTTAATGAGATTATAGAGCACTCTAATACACAGATAAAATAGTCTAATTCAATGTGATAAATTCATCACATTAAATATTTGTAAATACATTCTAAATATATTACATATTTTTTTAGTCTTTGTCTTTTACATTATCATTATTTTTAGTATTTATATATATAACTTTGAGGCAAGATTTTCTTAGCTTTATGTATACATGTTTTATTTTAATGGTGAGATCTAGAGAGGGATTTTACTCCTGTTGTAGGACGTGTGAGGACCTCTACATTTAACAGTTTCTTGTTTTTTATGAAGATGGAGTATACTGTAAAAGTCGTAATATTTGCAGTGTTTTATTATTCGCTTTTTTTCGCGGTAATGAAAAAAAACCAAAATAAATTCTCTCGAATAATTGTACAATAATTTCAAAGAAAAGAGACCCGACTGGCAACCTTTTGGTTTGTTATGTGCACATGATACTCTGTATGAAATGGCCATACTATTGTAAAGAATTTACTCCAACCTCATTCCCTTTGTGCAATTTATTTCATGTGTCCTTTTTAAATTTCTGCATCATGATTTTACTAAACTAGCAGCCCTTTGGTTCTGTCATAACACCAAGAAAAAATAAGTTTGATTATATGTAACTAGTAACTTGTACATAAATACTCCGTGGGAAAGGAACATCCTATTGTAATTAATATCTCTCTGACCTCATTTCCTCATGCATTTTGTTTCATGTGTTATTTTTAAATTTCTGCATAATAATTTTATTCATAAACAAAAATGCCATTAATCACCTTTATTAAATAACACATGAAATAAAATACAGCCGGGGAATTTTTAATAACAAAACGTACATTACACTGTTAAAGAAAACACATGCATTGTGATTAAACAAAAGAATATCTATTAACAAACAAAAAATTATGATTCGCGGTCAGTTGATCTACATACCATGAAGTGTGAAATGTTTTAACAAACAAGGTGTCAACAGGTAATTACTGTAGTAAATCAATAAATTGTCTAATCATCTAATCACGTCCATTATCAATACATTCTTTGATTTCACCCATCCTCAAACTAACATGTTGCATTTAACATTTTGAAAGGCTGGGACAATCCATGATGCATGTATGGGTTTAATGACAGACAGTTTAAAATCAATGTTACTTCCTTGAAAGTTTGGAGTTTTTGGTCGATTGATCACATTATATATATATCGATAATTGAACAAGGTTGTTCTGTTTTTAGTACAAGCTTTAACACCGCAAATATCTGTACCAAATTTTTTTGCTGACCAAAAATAAAACCGCAAAAAATAATACCCGTGAATATGTCAATAATCAAAATACCGTGCAATTAATATTCTACTAGGGACAGTATTCATCAATTTTACTGTGTAGCAAAGCTTTGAAAAACCTTTCTAAACTGTATATATTTCTTGAATGACACCACTTTTGTAATGGTATATTGCAATAGTACAATATGGCGAAAAAATTGCACAATAAATTTAGGTAAAGATATTAATGGAATTTTATACTGCTGTACAATAAATGAATTTAGGTACAGCAGTAAGGATAATATACAGGGTGAAAATGTTCAATTAAGACATTTTTAATTTTCTAGGGTTATTAATTATATTTTTTAATATTTCAGTAAAGACAGCCAAAAAACCAGTTGTTGCCACAGCAGGAATTTTGTCTGAAGATGCACAACTACCAATAAACAAGAAAATAAAGGACAGGTTGGGCAGAAAATTACGAAGTGGGGAAGTGTCCAGTACCACAGACGATCCTATAACTGTAACTAAGTCAGGTAGGTGATTTGGAGTTGTAAAAATATGGAAAAGTTTGGGAAAGAATTAAAATAGTCAGGAGGTATTCAGTACCACAGACGATCCTATAACTGTTACTAAGTCAGGTAGGTGATTTCGAGTTGTAAATTACGAAGTGGGGAAGTGTCCAGTACCACAGACGATCCTATAACTGTTACTAAGTCAGGTAGGTGATTTCGAGTTGTAAATTACGAAGTGGGGAAGT
>JARWCS010326602.1:0-20754 GCA_034783895.1 Geukensia demissa | reverse complement strand
GTGAGTTCAGGTGCTCCGGAAGGGTAAGCAACTCCTGCTCCACTAGTGGCACCCGTCGTGTTACTCAGTAGTCAACAGGATACAGGTTTTGTAATGTTCAATAAATATGGTGGATTTTTCTATGCTATATGTTTCAATTTAAGAAGTCAATTGCTTTCGAATCAAAACATATGATAACCGATATACAAACATTGTAAAATGAAGTACCCATATCAGCACAAATCGAAATAGAGGACAACCAAATCAAACAGGAACTAAACAGATCATGTAAAGTGTAAGGGCTGAAACCTGTATTATTTCAAGGGTTTAAAATTCAAATTAATCCTGGAAATTTCTGTACAATATTACTTGCTAAAGTTCATGCTAGATATGTCTGACAACTGGTTTGGTAAACAACCACATGACCTCTTATTCAACAGCATAGAATCTACCCACTTTTTTCAAAGTTAAATTTTACAATAGTGAATGTTCAACAGATATGGTTATTTTTTATATGCAACATGTTGATTTCCGGAGGTATCCTCGCATTAGAAGCATTAGAACCGAATTATAGGAAAGCAAACATCCAAACATTGGGAAAATTTGCTCCTTTGAAGAAAATAAATAATAAAATATGAAAATTTTTCACTCTTCACTATTTTTGTATGTACTAGAGAGATAATTAAGAGACAATAAATTGTCACACAAAATAAAAATAATGATAAAAGAAGATGGTGGGAACTGCTAGAAATAGAACACCTGCCAATGGATTTCAATATCAAGCTCGGATCCAGGGACAAATTTTGGTCTGCCCTACTCTACAAAGAAATCCACTGCTCTAATAAATACGGGTTACGATGAAGCTAAATTATGTATTATGTGCACTCAAACACATCATTAATCTACTATTATGTAGGATCCACTCGGAAATAGAATAAAACAATGGAACAAAGTAGAGGAGCCGTTTGGTGTTTATGGTGACTCCCTCCAATTATCCTCCCTAACTAATCTCGGAGAATGGCGGATATATGTGTATCAGGATGTGAGTATGTGTGTCCTCTGTCTCTTATGAGTTCCAGATTTTGTCATTTATGTTCGGTTTTGCTGACCGATGTATTTACTTTATTGTTCATACCGTCTTCAACATATGTTTATTTGTATTATATTGGTATCCTTTATTGCTTTCATCGTTAACATCATTCCCAAAGGAATGTATTTGGATACTATTGAAAACAACATCAGTTTACATTGTTTGTCAAAACTGGTATAAGTATAGGAGCGGATTTGTCATTATGACAGCGGAAAGATGTATATTGTCGTCTGTGAAATAGAAATTTCGTACAGGTCAACAAAACCAGGATGGCGACCAAAATTTTGTTTGAGTAATGACTATAATCTTAACACTAGAAATTCTTGCTTCAGTCATTTTCCTTTCAGCAGCGACACTCTTTCAATAAAACCATCGGAAGAACAAGACCTGGAGATGTGCATCAACTGAGAAATATGCACACCGTATGAAGGTGCGACTGGAATCTTGCTACATATGAATGGAAAATTTACAATAGGAAAATTAAAGTCGTCTGTTTTGTCATAATTTTTTTTCTTAACCCATCTGCGAATATCTATTTCTGATTCTAGGTATAAAGCAGACCTTTCCTTTTCTGTAGCATTATTGATGTTAAGTTCAATGGGATGGCTGTGGTCAACAGAGTCATCAAAAGATTTCACTGACAGAACATTATCTATATAGCGAAACGTAAACTAAGACTTAGACTAAGACCCGTCATTTCTCTTTTCTCTGAAGAAGGTTGAGTATTAATTAGCCTCAAACGAATGTCATGCTACACTTATGACACCCATCGCGTCACACACATAATCTCAATTAGTCACAACCGGTATAAGAACGCATTCGCAGTTAGGATAGATGGAAGATATCCGTTGTCATTTGTGAAATAGATATAGTGTACCGGTAATCTTTTTGTCCATATCCACATGTCATATTCAAACATATTATAATAAAATGTGACATGTTATTTGTAGCTAGTATTTTTGTTATTTGAGCAAACATAATTTTCATATGCCTTTGCAGCATTTTAAGTTTTTATCACAAATATTTGTTACAGAATAACAAGAACTTTCAGACATTTTCCGTCGAAGAATACGGTAAGATAAATATTTTAAATTGTAAATGCGTAAATTCAAATTTACATTTATTGCAAAGTAAAATAAATAGTTCATTGATTGAATCCGGTATAAATGAACATATTTTATTGTGTGTGTTGTTCTTCGAAATATCATAAGTTTAACAATTTTTAAAAATGTATAAGTCGATGGAATGGATAATCTAGGTCCCATCAATCTCTGCAGCAAAGTCCTTATACTTCCGGTGTTATAAAATAGCTCGGCCACAGGTGATGTGAGCTTCTTCTAATGGCTGTCAAACCATGGATACCTCGTACTGTGACGCGATAATTTCTTGACGTCAAAACTACTTTGACATCGTAATTAGGGCAATCAGTGGCGTACAATTCATGGAATAGTTATGTGGAATGACATAGGATCGATCACCAATTAACCTCTGCGTAGGAGATTGAGCTCCTGTTCCACTGGATATCACATGCACATTTAAACATGTTAAAAGCTACATTTATTTATATTTGTCTTAACCAATTAAAAAATAAAACCTCTATATCAGTACCAAGCCTCATGTTTCATGTGTTTGACGAATGCATATACAATTAATGCAATTTTAAATAAATGAGTCTTTGCTTTGTTTAGATGTTAACATTGCATTCTCTGTTATTCCGATCGGACATAGGTGAAATTCAAATCGAAAGTGAAATTTGCAATTATCAAACAGTAATGTTACCTATCACCTTTTATAGTGAAACATTCCTACCAATCATATCGATTAAATTAACCAGATATGTCTTTAAATACCGTTAAAATTTTCCTCAACATATACTACCAAGTTGCTTACTAATTCAGAAATCTTTTAATTTTAATTAAATGCTTGAATTAAAATAATCCTTACAGTATTACCAAAATTTGAAGTAAAGGTAACAGTACCCTACTCTAAGTACACCGAATCAGAAGACAGTCGCATCACAGTTAGAGTTACTGCAATGTAAGTTTAGACATGAACATTGAACAGAAAAAGGACTATATAAAAAGACATGTAGTAATAATCAGACAGTCTGCATTCAAACAACCAGAAAAACAAACGAAATTTAAAAATCCAGAGGTCTCCAAGGAATACTTTTTCTTGTTAAAAGCTCAAAATCGACAAAAGTAAAAACGTGTATACGTAAATGAATACTGCTCCTATATAAATATTATTAAAATGTATATAGCACAAACATAAAGCTATGACCACAATTCCTGACCTGGGACAGGCACATGAAAAATGTGGTGGGTGATATATGACATTTTTTATGTTCATTCGTCTTCTTATTCCATAATCTGTAGTACGGAATAATTCAATTAAGACAGATCACAAAGTTTTGGTTTTTGCGCAAAATTGCAGTTTGTTATGTTTCCGATGAGATTTAAATGATGAACACACGACTTCATTCATGTATTTGTATGACGATCATGTTAAATAATAGCAATGCCATTTTTAAAAGAAATTTTACAATAATATTTGAACTAAACGTAATCTATGACAGACCTTTTAACGATTTTTTTATCAGAAAATTTCCAGATCAGAGAATTTTGTCAATTACCTTATTACATTACTAATATGTCTACTACGTGACAAAATAATATTTAGTGGACCATAGCATAGTGGAATATTTTTCCTTTATTTATCAGTACCAGCTTCTTATACCTCTATACTGGTGTTTTTTTCTATATCAGAAAAACAACAAGCTATTCTGTTTTACCTCATTTGAATGTGTGGGATACAGTAGGTATAAAAAAAACAAGTCCAATGTGTTAATACATTTTTAAAAAATGAGCCTTTATTCTCTAACTGATGAATATCATTTGAGGTCAATATGCAAAGAAATAAAATGGTTCTTGATTTGCCAGACAGCACTCAGGGACAACGACAATTTAGCTTTTTTGATCAATAACAGTAAACCGAAATTGTTAAAGGATTAGCTTGAACAGATATTTGGAAATATGAATATCATCCTTTTGTTTCCCTTGTTTAATTATTAATGAAAAAAATAGATGATATAATTCATTTTTAGATGATTACCAGAGACACAAATTAGCACACATGAAAAATAACAATATAAATTGGGGTCATCTACGAATAAGGAATGTTTTAGGGTTATGCTTGCAAATAACCATTTATTCATGATTTTTTCTGAAATATCGGAATACATTTTATCATCGTTACAAAAGGTACACGTTTGGAAAGCCAGTAGAAGGGATTGCTTCGATAAATATCACCAGACGATATCAAAACTATGCAGTATTCTACGAGGAGGCAAAGGTAACAAATATATATATGTATATGTCCAATTTAGAAAATCCATTTGAGAGATCAAAATTGCATAGTCTAAAGAGACAACAAAAGATAACATGAAAAATAACAATGCAAAAAGAACAAAGGCTTGGAATCCACGTCCTCCAGTTTAGTGTCAATCCGAGAAGAGAACAAGTCATTGTTGAATGACCGGTAACAAATCCATATCTAATTTGGATAGACTGATACAATATGGATAAACCAATTCATGATGGCGATAATATAATTTAAGACGGGATACTTTTGTAGTAATTGATGCGACAACAGGAATGCTCTATTCAGAAATCTTGATATTTGGAACAGGCACGAAAGTATCGATTGAATTGTGACACGTATAGTTTATAAAAAAGTTGGATTCATCCCGTTTGTCGTTAATCTTTGAAGCAAGTTTTTCATCTTGGTCAATTGCGAGAAATAAATCTAGGTATGATTTTTTATAGTTATAACAAATTTCTTACAAACATTTTCAAAAACAAGTGAAAAGTCACCTTGAGAGATCATTCAAGACACTGGCTTTTTCAGCAAGGAGAAAAAAGACGACATCCCTTAAATACTATGAATGACACATTCTGATATCCCTATAATAAATATAAATTCACTGAATAACCGTTTCCTGGCATGGAATAATCATGTTTGTCAAGTGTAAAATACACACGACTACACAAATGACTTTTTAACTAAGGAAATGAATCTGAGCAATACCATGCCCACAGTTTGGTTGCATTTCTGAAACAGTTCAGTGACTGACGTTGAAAAAAACGGCATATTTAAACGATTCTATAATGTTGGAAAGTTGGAAGTTGAATGGAGTATTGGATTCATCGGTCATTGTTTCAATTTCACTTCCGGTTTCTGGATTGTCAGGTACTTGAAAGGAAGTGGTAACAATTTTTGTGTCTCAAAATCCCAAGTAAGACTCCAACAGCACCATAGCAGAAGCTTAATTTAAAAATATCATACTTTTTATTAATTTGTCTTATTTAAATTGAAATGCATTTATTTTGGAGAAGCCAAATCAACTTGGAAAAAATTTCAAAGTCTAGTGAAGAATACCCATGTGAGAGATTAAAAGTGCAGCAAAGAGATAAGACAAATTTGAATACAAACTTAAAGACAAAACGAACACAAAAAGAACAAAGGCTTTGAATCCACGAACTCCTTCACAAAATAGTAGCGGAATCAGGTGCTTGGAAGGGACAACATCACTAGTCTCTTATCAGGATTAACGCTAATCCGAAAAGAGGTGAACTAATTGTTGAATAACAGGCAACAGGCCCATAACTAGTTGAGATAAGATACCATGCAGATCAACCAAATCATGATGACGACCATAGAATTAAAGTAGGGACGACTTCAACCTTGATTGGATGAATACTTGTTGTGAGTGCGTAGTCCTCTACCATGGGACTTAGGTAAACAGAATGACATTCAAAACCATGAAAATCAATTGTATAAGATCCAAGTACAACAAGAAACAACATGATGCACCGACCTCGAAAAGTATTCGCTAGTTCCGACACAATTGATAACATACCTGATTCTCCTAAGCTAAGACATCAATCAAAACACGTTCGGCTGGGTAGAGTCTAAAAATTTCATTAATATGCAAAACAAATCAAGGTATTGTGCAGATTGAAAGTACCTACAGGTATGCTGAGGAATCTTTTTATGTTAAGTCGTCTTGTGATTTAGTACGTTAAAAATGTTGCTATAGTAAAAAGCAAGATTAATTTACTTATTTCACGTCAATACCCTCTAAACATGAATATGCTCTTATTTGTTTTTGGGTACTGGAATATATGTTGGAAAGATAAGGTTTACATCTTATACATTTTGTAACTTTAAATTCATAAAATATTACTGTTCTGCCTTTGATTCATGAATGTAACTATCGTTCATAAAATTTTACCGATCTTCATGACTTTTCCCTAGCGTGTCTAATGAAGGTTAATCCAGAAAAGGCATAACGCGCAGTGTAAACTTCGCCTCATATAAAAATAGAAGATGTAGAATGATTTTCCATGAGACAGCCAACACAACCTTAAAATAAAGTCATTCCGACTTTATTTAGTTCCTGAGTGAGTCGGTCGGGCTTCAACTTCAATGAAATCCCTAAAAAAAATTAAGTTTCGTTTTCGTTCACATCGTTCGGCGATCGAAATATAACCCTTTAAATTCTGTAAATATTTTTTTCAGATCAACGGAGCAATTAATTTTGGAATTCCTATGTGGAAATTATACCCACATTTTGGTACATCGTTTATTGTAACTGCTAATGTGACAGAAAGCGTAACCGGAAAACATGCAAATGATACAACCCCGCTTACTCTTTACACCAGCAGATGGAGAATAACATTTTCACCCAGAATGTCCACCTATTTTAAACCGGGACTCAGACATAATATAATTGTAAGTTTGTCAATATTTCTACATACTCGTTGACCAGTATAATGATACCACCTATTGTTTTGTTGGAGAATGAATGCATTATTAATGACCAATTATGATTTTTATATTTTAGAAGTTCTGGGTTTAAAAATACAAAATTACCAATGTTAGATAAATATGGAAAATTATGATGTGCTATATGTATATTACAAGGAGTAACCGCTCATCACTAGCATTAGAACCGAAATATAGGAAGTCAAAGAGTCAAATATAGCAAAAGAAGCACTCAAATCCAAACAAATCGAAATGGGAGGCCAAATCCGACGGCAGGGTCAACTACTAAGTGCATTACTTTTCGATATCTTTCCGTATTTCAGTCTTTTAGAATTTTAGCAAATTCAGCAAATTTCTGTAAAACATTGTTTGAAAATTTTCATTTCATGCAAGTCTGACAGCTTGGCTAAATTCATATAGGAGAAATCTCTCTCTCTCTCTGTCTCTCTCTCTCTCTCTCTCTCCTGACTGTTATTTTTATGAAAACTTATTTTAATTTGCAGTTTAGAGTTGAGAATGGTGATGGCAGCCCGATACAGGGCAAAGGTGAAAAGGCCAGAATAATCGTTACGTATTCGTATACAATTAAGATTGGGAAATCATCCCGGTCTCGGACTAAAGAGCTCTTCAACAAAGAAGTTGCCATATCCAAGAACGGTGTGGTTGCGCAGAATGTAATCTTTCCTCTTGCAGCTGATAGTGGAATCGTTTATGTAAGTTATTCATTGATGGAAGACTGGCATAAAGTTGTTAAAGCTTTGCTAAGTTGAATAATTTCATTGATTGACGAAGGCGGAAAATTCTCATATCCATCCAAAATTTTAACTTAATAAATACAGTTCTCATTTTGACTTTCAATATTTAGGACTCTATCGCACCGGAATAAGCTTATATAATACAATAGTTTTAAACGTCGACAGATTTTAATATATTTAGAATATAATCCAAATGAGGAATGATTTGCTGGCAGTATTTAAAGCATTTATTCAATATTCATATTTAAAAAAATCAATTATTTGAAATCTGTCTTTGTTGCATCATGTGCATTCATATTACGTAATAACCTAGTAGTAGTGAATTCAAGTAGAGAAATAAATTAATTATTGTAAGTTATGCCGTATTGGTTCCTGAAATGTTTAAGCAGCCATTTACTAAAAAGCGTCTTACCTGTACGTCGATGAACATATAAGGCGGTTGATTAAGTAAACTTACGGATAGTCATGTTTTAAATATTATATGTATAGTGGTATGGTACTTTTATACATTATAGACATCAATACATTTCAATTAAAATTGCTCTTTTATTTTTTCGAATCTAGGTATTATATAAAAGGAAGTCTCTATCGACAAGATATCTGAGTAAAGCCATATCTCCAACGGACAATTTTATTCAAGTTAGAATAATAAGCAATATACCAATAAAGGTACGACTGCTAAATGATTTTTAGGGAAAAACTCCTCAAAACAGGCAACATTCTCCGAATAAACATAATAAAATGCTATTCTTAATCAATAAAAATTTTCAAAAATATGTACCTGTAGAAGTTCGCAACACCTATACATTTTAATAAGTTAAAATGTATATTAGAACAACGAAGCGAGAAAAAACCGACGAGTCTGAAATATATGCAAAACATTAAGCCTGAGGTATTAAAATTTTTTGAATGAATAGACTACATACTTTGTTGAAAAAGCATCAAGACAGGTAACATTTTGCATAAATTGTTATTTTTCCTTTATCCCTTACTACGATATACTCAATTTTGGTAGTTGTATGCATTTTGTTCTATTACAGCCGGAGACACATGTGCGACTGACAGTTCAAGCGACGGAAAAAATTGACAAATGTTACTTCCAGGTATGTATCGTTGTTAGAGATTTAAAACAAGAGCAATGAATGGCAGATTGGTTTAAGTTTTCTTTTATAAATAATGATGAAACCGTATAATGAACATCCCCTTGAAATTACTGAAAATTGGGCGAAAAACAACTCTCCGGATTTGTAAAAGGAGGTCAGGCTTAAATCAGCATAATTTGAAAATTTCCCCACATTTTTATATTACAAGACAAATGTACTGGTCGGAATTTCTCTTTTTAGCCACAAACTTGATATTCTTGTCCATGAGACAGCCATCCACCTAATGACAGTCAAAATTAATCTTTTAAAGGGTTTGTTTTAAATGATCGTGAAACTTTACAGATATACTCTCGCGGATCACTTGTAAGACAAGGAATATTCATGATGCGATGGAGAAAGTTAAGAAGACAGCAGATTTTTGTAACTCATGAAATGACACCTACAGCTAAACTTATAGTATACTATGTTCGAGAAAATGGCGAAATAGTTGCAGATTCTACAACATTTGCTGTTTCTGAAATTTACCAAAATAAAGTAAGTAGCTGTATCGTTTTACAACCCGTTTCATATACATGTAATTTGTACGAAAAGCTAAGTTATATATTATACTTTATAATGTGAATACGAATACGGCATTTAGAATAGAAAAGAAAAAAAAACCTTCGGATTAAAGTCTTATGCTGGATTATCATTGAAGAAAAAATTGTCTCCCGATATACCCATAGCCAGAAATTTTTGTCTGTTTCTCTCATTAATATTTGCTATAGTTTAATTAAAAATTGTTACTTAATCATTGTTTGCCATTTTTCAGTTTTTAGGCAATATAATATTTATTTACAGTTAAACGGAAATTCCTCTTATTTTCGGCATAGATTATGAATTTATCACATGACATTACATACTTTTATACGTTTTTATTGATTTTTGTTTTATTCTGAAATGAACCAATTTTATTGATTGTGGAGACCTCGAGTTCATTTAATAGAAATGTAAGGTCTGTTTTACGCGAAAACTGTGTTTTCAAGTTTCTAAATCAGCCATCGCGACTTGTTTTTATAATGAACTTCTTGGTTTAATTATCGAGCCAATATGGGTAAAATAAGCTTTTTCAGTTATTCCCCGATTTTTTTTTACAAAACGAATTTTCATATGTCATAGGAACATTGAACTTCTGACGTAGGTTGCTCCCTTATGGCACGAAGAATATCAGTGTTGTTCTAGTTTTTTCAGCCCCCGCAACTTGATTTCATCAAATGAATAAAAAAATGTTTAACAAATACATGTAAAAGGAATTCGAAGGTACCAAAGGGGCAGACAGAAATCGTTAAGGCGGAAGACAGACAAGACCATGTAACTAAGCTAAGCAAGCGCATGCGCGACTTCTAACATCTGTAAATTAGCATAATGGTCATGCTTTCTGATATACAAAGGACAGTATGTCCAAACAATTCAAAGAGTACTGTTTGAGCAATTGGGTTTAAAATTTCATTTTTGAATTATGAAATGTAAATGCTCTAGGAAATCACCATGGAGATGCGTATGTCTCAGAACATTCAAGAAAGAAACCAATGTTCATTTTATTTATTTGTTTATAGACCACATAACTCAATATATTGTTTACAAATAATTGTTCACAAACCTCCGCATATAAAAACATTCAAAGATATCAGTGTGGGAGAATGAAAATAGTGAAAACAATACCATGACCAACAAAATAATACAAAGACAAATATCAGTACAGAAATCGCTGCAGGGATATTACACACCTAATTATATTAAGACGATTTCAGATAATCAGCAAGGGTAAGGAACTGACCCATTAGCGTCTAATTTGTGGTTCTGGCTACTCAACGTCGGAGTCACAATAGGTAGTAATTATTAGCGGTAGCGAAATGTATTGAAAGTAACTAATAAATCTTACTATTATCCTAGGTAACAGTTGGATTTAGCAAGCAAACTGCTATACCAGCGGAGAAAGTGAATTTGATGGTGACAGCGGATCCTGGCTCACTTGTCAATGTTCTTGCTGTGGACAAAAGTATTTTGTTGCTCAAGTCAGCAAATGATATCACAGCAGAAAGTGTAAGAATATAGAACGTTTCATATTGCAGTTAAGCGACATATAGCTATAGTAGGTCGAAATTTACATGGCCACATTTATTTCTGTCTGAAATTTATTATTAGTCTGATGGGAAACAATTTTTGTTGTAAGGTTTCAGTGGTGGACTTTATTGTTTTTGTCTAAAAGATGTTTTGCAAAATCTTTTATGTAGTAATATGATACTTTTTACTATCACTGAATGAATTGTTAAATTAATTTAACAATTATTTCTTCTGGTTAAAAATTTATATACATTTGTTTTAATTGCCTCAATGCAGCTACGCTTCTCATTCTCGAAGATTTATATACGTCTGCAAAGTCAATTTACATCTTACGTCATGGTTATTGTTCAAAGCAAACATTTATTGTAAATACTAGAATCAATTCAATAGTAAGAATGGTTAAGAATATCAAAATTCACCATATTAGTTCAACATAGTTAAACTTTTTACTGTTACTACCATAACATATCTCCTATAATTATACTATTTTTATTTGGCTTCATAGTCGAGTAATTTTTCTAGCATGTCTTATCTGCTGTTCTCTTAAAATATTTTAGATCCGCAGAGAATTAAAGAAATTTTCATCTTCAAGTGGATCAAGATTTACTGAATGGGATGAATTATTATCCACATCCGACAGTGGTAGAAACTCACTTTCAACATTTTCAGTAAGTGATTCCTGTAATAATCATTTTGTTTGTCCAATTCATTGTACAAAGACGTGCAAAAAGTATTTGGTTTGTCATTTTTCACTATATATATTATATAAAAACACAATTTTTCAACAACAAAAATATTGTGAAGTCATTCTTTGTCTAATTTGATAATTTTTATAACATTAAAACAAGGATATTTTATAATTTTATTGTTTGTTTACATTTCATTTTCTAATTTGATGTTTCACAAAACTGATTTAAACAAAACAATTTTACTTACGTATATAGGAAATTATGACAACAAAAATAAACTTTCTGTTTAAGTTATTGCTTCTTCCATTGTGAAATCAGAAAATTATTTCAAAATGTACAATGAAACTGTATAAGGAATTCGAAAGACCCAAAGGGGCAGTATCATATTTTGTGTGTAAAGGTGATAATTCTATATAAAACAGACAGCAAACGACTTCACAATATTTTTTTTAAAAATGTGTGGTTTTGTATGAATATATAATAATAAACAACAGTGATCAAATACTTCTGCACGTCTCTGATGGACTGAAAAAAAATAAACAGTGATTATGAGCAAAATGTCGAAGATTTAAAAACATTTGTTTCCAAGTAAATTTTCTCCCACATGGGTATTCTGCACTGGATTTATAACCACCGGGTTGGTATCATTGCTGTTAGATTTTTGTCCCGAGGGCACCATCCGACCTGTAGTTATTATTAGCATGAAAGTGTTCGTGGATTCCAAGCCTTTGTTCATTTGTTTTGGTTTTATGTTTCAGTTTGTGTCAAATTTGTCTTGTCTCTTTGAACTATGTACTTTTGATCAGTGTTTTATTATTTTAGGCGTCTTTTTATTTTTATTTTTTATTTAATTATACAAACACTGTCTTAAACTTTTTTGCGTCTTATGAAAGTTTTTTTGAATCAGACGCGGGAGCACTTTATGTGCAATTTGAAATTATCAGAATTCGCCAATTTATTGACCATTGATAATCCATTGTGTCGATACCTATGCTAGTAGATTTGAAGAAACCAGCCCAGTTGTCAGACTTGTCTGACATGTAATTTATCAAATTGTGTTTACCGAAATCTGCTGCATTCGTATAAATTTAAAAGCACTGAAAATAAGGAATGGTTTCGAAGCTTATTGCACCTTGTGGCGTTTTATGTTTTATTTTTAGTTTTCTATTTTGCTATCGAATGTTGAATGAAGCCTGTTGATATGCAGTAAACATTTTGAAACAAGGGGGCCAACGAGCTGAATTCGGAATTTCGGTTTATAGGCTATAAAAATTTGTTTTTAGAAAAAGGGTCCCACATGAGTTGAAACGTTATTTCTTGTGAATATTGCTGATTGTCTGCCCCAAACGGAATTGAAGTTACTGGAAATCTTTTTCAATGCATTACATTGAAAAGACAATTTAACCCATTGTAATAATGGATTTGACAGCGGGATATTCTTTGTCAGGGGACTTACTTTCCTGTTGACAAAGCATTTTCATCTATTTTTTTCTAAACTTTTTTGGCACTGCATTATACAGCGAACTATATATCATTTTTTTTCTTTAAGAAATAAAAAAATTTCGGTGATTAAATCCGAAATACTTTTTGTATATTTATAGAATTCAGATGTTTATGTTATGACAGACTGTGAGCTGGTAGGATCAACACCACGTAAGACATCTTGTAACGTAGTTATCGTGTAATCACTTAACGCATAAACTGAATACTTAAACAGCAAAGCAAATTTCACAGTTTTTATAAAACATCTATTTTTCAAACTATTCACTTTTGAGTGCCACTGCCGGTGGCCAAGATGTCCTTCAGCCGACTAGCATGACATCAAAGTAGCTACGTTAAAATTTAAGATTTTGTGACACAATAATAAGTTGTTGTGCAAATGCTCTTTGATAACGTTCTTTAAAAATCATTACTTATATAAGTTTCATCGTTTTGCAATAACAGCAGGACACATTTTTAAAAAAGATGAATTTTCTATTTTAATTTGAATTTTTACCAAAATCATGGGCCAATAATGTTGCTTAATAATCATTTCCCTGTATCTAATGCCGTTTTATATAAAGAAGTGGTATTAATTTAAATTCTTAACATTTGATTACTGAAGATTTTATTTCTTTTGTCTCCAGTAGTTTATCTCCTTTGCTGGATTTGGTTTCATATTTTCGACTTGTTGGTCATCTCTTTTTATATTTTTGGTATTTGTTGGACTTAATACTGCTGACGAGTAATTACTAGTTGATTTGCTTATACAGACTAGCGAAATCACAATATATTTACCACACTGGTGAACATATATTTTAGAAATTGTATTTTTGTGTTTACAAAACAGATGAAAGATCACAAGATTCAAATGGAAAAGCTATTTTTAACCCGCGGCTTCCTCCAATCGTACAACTATTAATCTCTGATCCGGTTCCGGAGATAACCTTGATCTTTATTTTGGTAACGAAGAAAACACCAATCAGTTATATTTGTTTATTTTTTTACAAATGGAAGCTTCCCTATTAAAGTCCCCGTCACTCGCACGTCCTGCAGTGGGCTTTGCCGGCAGGTCGTTTGCATCACCCGAACTGTCAATACCAACACAACTTGCAACTCCAGAACGGACAAGGTCTAATTTTCCGGAAACATGGCTTTGGCTTAACAGAACAATAAGGTATGATTAACGTAAAATTATGGGCATAAAAGTTGAGATAACGGGTCAATCATAACTATAAAAACATACGAAACTGACCATAAAATTGTGTTCATACAAAATTCTTCTAACAATAAAAATTGTCAACTAGGTCCGTCCTTTTTTCTTTTACAATGGTAAGACTCTGAATGTTTTATTGTCTGACTGACATAAAGACATCTATACATTTAAATGAGAAGACCTCATTTTGTGTGTCGCTTCCTTCCTTCCAGGATGAATTAATCAGTTTACATCTGTGTCCTATAGGTACCATCCACAGTCACATCTGTCATCCTCGCTTATGATTATTTCGTTTGGGTTACTTAGGGAGAAAAACGAAAATAAAGGCGTCCAAATATTGTTTCCGTCATCGGACGGATTTTTAAGTTAGACAACATTTCCGGTTTATAATTTGCACGTGTTTTACACAGAATTTTGGTATATATTACAAACAATCCTATATTCCTAACTTAATAACACACAATGTTTTGGGTACATGACATACAGGTACCGGTATCAAAAATCCTTTCGGTCCCTGGAAACGACAAAATTACGATTTTTGGCACCCCTGGAAAAGTATATATGGTAACGTACAAAAATGTACGAACTTTCTTTGGGAACTTTTGTTTCTGTTAACAGGTCACATATACACCTTTCTGTGCATGCTCCCAAAACATGAAAAGGCTTTCGCAACATAAACAGGTTGGGGGAGATGCTAATTAATAGGTATTATCCCCGACAATTTGTATTATACCCAAAATGGGAGATACATATATATTTTGGATTTCATGATTCTTTTTAACATAGCGCAAAGTATTATACCCAAAATGGGATATATATTTGCAGAGATAAATAAAAGTATTTCTAACTGACAATTCCATGCAATATCTGTCTCCTGATTATTCAGACCTCTTCAAACCAAGGCGAACGTTACCCCTTACACGGGTTATTATCCTCAATATTTTTACACTATCCAGCAGCGGGCGACTTGCCTAGTTGTCTTAATGGGTAAAAGAGAGGTTTACGTACCCGCAAAATTATATCCCTATTAATTTCCGTGCCTGTACAAAGTTATGTTATATTTTAATGTTGTTTTTGTTATACTACCCGAGAGCGGCTGGGAAATAGAAACAGGCCGTTCGGTTTCGCCATATGCAGGTGAAAACGACTGTTTAAGGGGCAGAAGATGGATAGGCGGGATACATTGAGACTCGACCACCACAACAGTAGTATGTGTAAAGAAATAGGCTTCTCAGTTTCTCCGCCAGTGATATAACCCCTCCGTTTGTCTGGTGGGATGTTTAAATTCTCAACCAATGTCATTCGGATGTGACGTAAAACAATTGGTGCTGTGGTAAGAGAATGCCACGCTCTCAGCACGTTAAAGACCCGTACAAATAGGTCGTAATGGGTGATCTTTGGTGGCCAGTTGCTTAGGCTAAATGTACCGCCCCAACCGAACCATTCCAAACTTGGCTTCCTGTGACTTGAAAATTCCACGGCTAGACCCCAGCTCACACTATTTTTGAATTATTGTTTGTTGACTTGTTCTCGTCCTGGATATGGATGAAATATTTGCCGATGGGCTTTAAGCAACAACCAACCAATCAATCTTTTTTCTTGTTACATGTTATTTTAATTTTTTTCTTGTGTCTGTTCTCTGTATAGGTGGATTGTTGGTTGTTGAATAGTGCCCTTTGTTGGTATTATTGGTATTTTTCATTTGCTATTTTCTTGTTTATTATTTTATATACAACAAGTGATATTTAATTGTATTTTGTATCCTCTGTTACTCACAATATAAATGAAAACAAGGTATTTTTATAATTATTTCATAACATTTTATGTTTTAATCTATTTATTTTTGTGGATCATGATTCAATTCTATTAAAATTAATTGAATTTTTAGAAAGAATAGTTACTGTACGTAATAGGTTTACTTTCTTTTTTAATATTTGACATGAAAAGAAAAAATATCTTCTTTAGCTCTGTATATTAAGTAGTAATTTTCTTTATCGCCTTTTAAAAAGGAAATACAAGAAAGCAAACGTCAATTATGCATTATATAATAGAGACTAAGGGGACCTTGCAAAATAGAGACAATAAGGAGAAAAAAACATAAATGTTTCCTCTGCTGGTGGAATATTGGCACCGGTGGTATTCACCAGACCAATTGTCAGACTTGTCCGACATGAAATTTATCAAACAATGTTTTACAGAAATTTGCTGCATTTGCTAAAACATGTAAAAATCTAAAACACTGAAAATATGGAAAGGCCTCGAAATGTAACGCACTTAGTAGTCCCTGCCGTCAGATTTTGCTTCCGATTTCGATTTGTTTGGATTTGAGTGCTTCTTTTGGTATATTTTAGATTTTGGACTTTCTATCTTTCGGTTCTAATGCCACTGTTGAGAGTTTTTTTCTTGGAATGTACATATAGCATACCTCAATTTTCCATATTTATTAAACATTGGTAATTTTGTATTTTGAAACCACTGGGTCGACACCTCTTCTGGTGGAACATTAGTCCCCGAGGGTATTCACCAGCACTTATTTAACATTCATTTGGTAATTTTGTATTTTCAAGTCTAGTATAGATACCCATTTGAGAGATCAAATTTAAAACAAACAAACAGATTAAACGAAAACAAAAGGAACCAAGGGTTGGAATCCACGAATTCCTTTACAAAAAAGGAGTAGAACCAGGTGCTCCGATAGGGTAAGCAGTACCTGAGCCATTAAATTGCAGAAATTTACATGAAAAAAATATCCAGAAAATACCATAAATGTAAAAGAATGCGGGATTTTAAACTTGTGGTGGAAACTGGTGTTTTAAAAATATAACAGTTTAAAAAGGCACTAAATGTTGTATATTATGAACAGATGAACTACGGTTAAATAAGTCGTAATGATGCATAGATGACATATTTTTGAGAACAGAAATATTTTAGTTCATGCAATAAGTACGTGCAAGCTAAGCTTTCAATATTTGTAACAGAAGACATCCAGCTACTTTCGTTGTCTCACGTTGTTGGTTTTCAGTATCGATCACAAGTGTTAAATCCAAGTTATTTTATCCTGTTTTGTCAGTCCACTGTCCCATATTAGGGAGAAGGCTGACCGCTCACGAAGTGGTTTATCCTGCAACATATTAAATGTTCCTGTCCCAAGCTAGGAGCTGGTAGTCAGGTGGTTATCGTGTTTAAATAATCATTAATTAGGGGCCTTTTACAGCTTCCCGTTATAGTATGGGCTCTGGTTTATAATTGAAGGCCTTAATGAATACTGTATAAAGTTAGTTCGAGTGTTATTAGTGGATGGCTGTCTTATGGACATCTCATATTTTTATATTGGAAGATGTAAGCTTTTCAAAATTTATGAAGTGCATCCAATTAACAATAAAATGACCTGTTATTTTAATGAAAAGTGTCATACCGGAACAGTTTTTTAAAGAACAAAGGTTTATAAATTACTTTGTTCGAAGATATTATTTACAGCTGATATGTGCAGAACTCTGCCAACATTACAGAACAAGTGCAAGGTTATATAAAAATAGGAGATGTCCAATTACAGGTCCCATTTTGGCCTTCAATAATGAACGAGAGTCCACACCATAACGGAAGCTGTAAAAAGCCCAAAAATACAAAATATGTAATTATTCATAAAACACGACGATCGACCTAATCAATATGCAATGGTTTTTCATTCTTGCAGCGATAACGGTAGTGTATCCATACCGGTAACTGTACCAGATACTATTACTCAATGGATAACATCGGCATTTGCAGTAAATCCTGCCTTTGAATTTGGTGTGGCACAATCACCAGCAAACGTGAGTATCAACAAATGAATATCCACTCTATAATATGATTCTAAACCCAAGGGAGTAAATTGCTTAATGAGATCTTCAGTTCCGTATCCCTGTCTCATTTAACACTTTAGGTTGAGGAAAAAAGTAGGTAAGATGTTAAGAAATCATACTATTGAAAGAGCAAGACGAGAAAATCTCAGGCACCCAAAGGTAAGAAATCTGTTTTTCGACGGGGCTATTCAACCGAAAACATTAAAAAATCTTACCGACTGTTTCTTAAATGTTTCGTATTATATCCTTTCAAAAATGTTTTGCTAATTTTTTTCTTATTGTATGTCGTTGGAAAAACAAAATATTAAATATGGTTAGCTCACCAATGGGATTTGGTTGAGGATAGAAAATTGAACCAGCAATATCTGATTGCCTTATTAAATGCGTGATAATTAATTGCGTAAATAGTAGAAGGAATTCAAGGATATCAAAAGGGCAGGCAGAAATCTTTAAGTCGGAACATATCAAGACCATGGCCAATAAAATGAAACGAAAGACAAACATAAATCACACAACACTACATTGAAATCTAAAGCTGTAGTAATACGAACCCTACAGAAACCAGGGTGAGTTCAGGTGCTTATATCATATAAGAAGATTATTATTAAACTTCGGAGATTATACAGAAATTATGCTGCATTTTTTAATATTATAAATCACCGAAAATACGGAAAATCATCGGAAAGTATTGCACGTAGAAGTTGTTCCTGTAGTCTCTTTCGCTTCACATTTCGGTTTGTTTCGATTTGAGGACTTCTTTCATTATATTTTTATATCGGACTTCCTGACCTTTGCTTCAATTCTTCTGATGAGAAGTTATTCCTTGAAATGTACATATAGCATATCAAAATTCACCATATTTATTCAACATTGGGGAACATGTATTTTATTCAGTATTATTTTAATTATTATAGTTCTTCATATCGTTGTTATCCCGAAAATGTTCTGTTTTGCAGCTAACGTGCATTATATTTAAATCAGATACAAGAAATAAAGAAACAGACTCTTTTTTGAAAAGCTCTGAAAATAAATCTACAAAGAAACAACGCCTCTGAATATATATTATATAGTATTAGCAAATTAAGGAGCAGAACTTAAGTCAACAAATGGACTTTTGTTAAAAATTGCTTACATTTGTTAATTATTTATCATTTTTCAAACATGTCAAAGCTTCTGACACAGTGTCTTATAGAATTACAAACAGTAAAGATTGCTGTACAACCCCTGAAAATGAGAAATAAAAATATCATGGACATAAAAAGTACAAGTTCTTTTGGAAACATTTCCGGTAAGCCAGTAGGTCGAGACAACTATTGTCACTAGTGGAGCAGGAGTTGCTTACTCTTCCGAAGCACCTGAATGCACCCTGTTTTTGTGGGGTTCGTGTAACTCCAGCTTTGGTTTTCAGTGTAGCGTTGTGTGTTCAATATTTGTCTTCCGTTTCATTTTGTTGGCCATGTTCTTGTCTGTCTTCTGACTTAACGATTTCTGTCTGCCCCTTTGATATCATCGAATTCCTTCTATTATCCACCCGAAAACCTAAGACTAAGATAGAAAGTTATTATGTCATCTCTTTTGGAAATAGAATCGCATTAAATGAGTTTGGATGCATTCCATTAATACGCCTATGAAAACAAAACATGCAACTTTAATGCTTAACAGCTTGACATCTTATTAAAATAATCCAATTGGCTTTATTCTGAGAAAAGTGAAGTAATTCAGGCTGAGTAATTAGATTCACTGCAAAAATATTTTAAACATAGAGTTTGATCCTCTTGCCTAAAATAACCATACAAAAAGTTGATACTTACTTTGGTACAATGATACGATCAAATTGAACGTAAATATTCAAAAAAATCATTCTGATTATTGATTTTTTGAATAATTCACCGCCAACAATAAATAAACAACGAGTTCATCAAACACATATCTGCATGATTTTGGATTAACAGAAAGGACTAATATATTCATAATATTAAACAACCACTCTAGAAACCTGAGAAGAAAAAAATGCACGGGTAAAATTAGTTGTTTTGTAGATTTAACAGAAGGCCATCTCTTTTTCAAACTTCCATTTGATTTTTTTGTGCAAGAAAGCTTGACTACTCTCAATCATCTATCTATGATCAGGTTTTCAAAATAAAATCTGAGAGCCCCTAACTATTTACAAAGGAAACTTTACACAATAATCAACCCACTCAACTCAACAATTGTGGATATTTGATTATCACTGTTTTTCAATAGATTAGGTCGGTTGTCGCGTTTAAAGAATAATTTTCACATTTTGTATTTGAGGGCCTATTACATTTCACGTTATGGTATGAACTCCGGCTTATTATTGAAATGGAACCTTTAGAAGTTAATTTTCGACTGTCATTTGCCGGAAAGACCTTCTTGTATTTTGTTTAACTATTATAATTATTTTTCTTTTTTTTCTGCCAACTTTTCCTTGTGATTTTTATAAATTACCCTGTGAAGAAAAATATTCTGTCTGCCAAAACTGAAATAAAACTGAGAAACTATAACAGATTTGGAAAAACTAAATAGTATTAAATGATGAGAAGACCTTGACAGTGATTTGTCCTAATTAGGTGAAGGAATTCGAAGATACCAAAGGGGCAGACAGAAATCGTTAAGTCGGAAGACAGACAAGACCATGGCCAACAAAA
>JARWCS010326592.1:0-12456 GCA_034783895.1 Geukensia demissa | reverse complement strand
TTTATTTTGAAAATCCTAAGATGTCAAAATCCGAAAATATTCTGTATCTCTCTCCTAATTGGTAAGTGCAACCTTTGGTAATAAACTTTACATGCTTGATAAACAATGTCATTTTTTAAGTTCAGCCGACCGAAACCCCCAAAATTGGACATTAAGCTCTATTTTCTTCATTATAGGCTTTTTATAAGCTATTATTGTGATTTTGTTTAATATATATAAATTTTTATTATAAAAGGAAAGTTTTGTTATGTTGGTACATTTTGGTTTTACGTGTTCTAGGCAAACCTCTAAACCTCTAAAAATCGTAACCGCCTTGCTATCAAATAATTGCAGTACTCAAGAATGGCCGAATAGTTACGATTAAGCTTGAATCTGGCGAATTAGAACACGTCATCCAGATATTATGCATTAATCTATTAGCACTGGATCATGCTTTTTATTGTATATATATTATGTTGTAACTTTATATTTTCTCTGTACATGTAACTATTCAATAGTTATGCGAATCATTCACCATCCTACTGTACATATATTCTAAATATCATATATCATTAAGTACTAGATATTTGCTAATAACATGAACTACTTATTCCCAAAACAAGACAGTCTTTTCTCACATATGGGACAATGGTCTCCATGGTTTTAACGAGTCAAGATTTCTCTGTCTTACACAGGGGGTGGAAGACAAGCTACACGCATTTATTCCCGCCAAATTCATTTTTCCTCGATAGTTACTATACTATCGGTTAAATTGTGATTTAAATTCATTTGGGGAATTATTATTAGGCCTATTAAAATTTAAAATGCTGAATTAACGTTTATTGTGGTATTTAAATTGTGTAAATACATCGATATTTTAAAAGCGCAAACTTTTGCACGCGCTCATTGTCTGTGACGTTGCATAATGTAAACAATGGCGTTCAGCGAGTGTTATGTGTATTTACGATATAAAATGCGAGAAAAAGAATCAAACACCAAGACGGAAAATCTCAAAGAGATAGAAATTTATCTCAATAACAAGAAGAAGACAAATAACCAAAAAAGGGTGTATATCCATGAGCAATACAGACCCCAAAAAGGCCGGGGATAAAGACAGGCGGTCTGGAAGGGTAAGCATTCCCTGCATCTTTAAGGACGCCCTACGCCTTGCCAATTTTTCTATTCCGTAATAGTAAATCCAGGGTATGGATTTGATATTTTTCCATTAAATCTCTCTAACCATTAACATAGACATTAGAGGATACAATTAGGTTACAAAATGAAGCCAGTCAAGCAAACCAAACAATTTATTACTACTCAAGGATAGAAAAGGAAACGTATTCAAGTCATTCAACAATTAATTTATTACCCCTTAAGTCTTTACTTGACCATCGTAGTGTACATATCTTCTATATATCAATATATCGACCATTCTGCAAATATACATTACAAACCTTTGGACTTGGTATAAATAAAGAAATAGTATTATTGTCTATGAAGTAGCCTATAAAAATATAAAGGCCTTCACCAATAGACAAAGATTCAAACCGTAAGGAGAACAAGAGATAACATGATGTACCAACCTCAAAAAAGTACTTCCTGTTTTTGACAGATACTTCAGCATCCAAACTGATAATATTGCTGGATCTCTTTAACTAAGACATAAATCAAAATATTTCTTGCTTGATTTAATGCAAAAATATCCTTTACAACCCAGGAAAACCAGGTATTGTGCAAATGCCAAAAATAACAACAGCATCTAGGACCAAAATGTAACAAAATATTTAATAAAATTTGGTTTTGATGTAAATTGTTTTCTGGAGATTCAATGTTGATTCTAAAGTGCAAAATATTTAAATCCTAACATAGTGTTATAAAGATTCCCCTTCTAGATAAGTTTATTTAAACTAATAATAAGTCCTAATGGGTTGTGTTTATATTTTAGCTTTATTTACAACATTTTTATATCCATTTTTAAGTTTAATTTCGAATTATATTTAGTATATAGCTTTCTAATAGACAATCATACCACAACTCCTATTTTTATATGTACATGTATATCATTCCATAATACAATGTGATGTCATTCAAATTATCGGCCAATTAAGTAAACAATATAAATTAATCGAAGCATAATGAGTCTTTTAAAGCTGGCCTTCCGTACTGGATTTCTGTCCATTTTTGAAGGTCTTAGGGCAACCTGTAGATGTCTGAATAACATGCTAAATTGAATAACACTTCTTTGTATTTCCTCCCAGGGTGGGATGTTTTAGCATTTCGTTGCGGTTGTTTAAAACTTCTGGGAGCCATTGTCTACAAAAGGGACTGGAAGATTCTTATGATGTCTTTTGCGTTTCTTTAGTGAAAGGGAGTAATACACGGGACACTTCCAACTTTTGTGATGGTAATGAGAATGATCCTTTTCATTGAAGGTAACTTTGAAGTCAATGCATGATGTTCTGCGAAATAATCTTAATTGTTAAAGGCCATAATGGGACCTGTAGAAGTTTAAATTCTACTGTCATTTAGTGGGTGGTTGTCTCATGGACAATCATGCCACGTCTCCTATTTTTATACTGTTTGTGTTGCGAAATGTACTTTTCCAGGGGTGCCAAAAATCGTAATTTTGTGGCTTCCAGGGACCGAAAGAATGATTGATACCGGTACCTGTATGTCATGTAACCAAAACATTGTATGTTATTAAGTTAGGGATATAGAGTTGTTTGTAAATATACCAAAATTCTGTGTAAAACAAACTAGGCACACAGTTTACAATTATATAGTACATAAAAATCTCTAGACAAGTAAATATTTATCAGATGGGCAATACAAGCTCCTTTGAGTCCATTGTATTGCCAAATCATTAAAGAGAGAATTAAGGATGCACGGAACTTGAATTTGTTTGCCTCCTCTTCGGTATCACCAAATGTCAAATAATGTGTTACTTATATAATTGTAATTAACAATACATGTACTTTTAAACAGAAGCTCTCCTAGCTTAAGAATGGCAATTAGTCAACACTGTCGGACCAATAGGGTGTCGGACTAACGGGGTGCAACTGCCAACTGCAAAGGGTCAAACCCCTCCAGATTACCGCAAGCCGATCTTTGAATGCGGCAACTAATATAATGGGGTATCGGACAAATGGGGCATCGGACTTGCGGGGTGCCAGACTAATGGAGTGTATAGGACTTTTGGATAAAGGTACTGGAGGGGCTGCCCGAACCCTTCCTAGTATAAAATGTTTGAGAATTTGAAAAAAAAATATCGCAATCGTTAGGCCATGTCTTTTGAGCTGCTCCAAATTGTAGAATTAGCCATTTGTTTGCCGAAAAAGGTTCTTTGTATGCGCTAGCGCGAGACCGGGAGAACACATTGTCAACACTGCCTAATAATTAATTAAACTAGGATTAAATAACCTGTACAAATTTTTTTAGGCACGCCTTAATGCATCTTTTGATATAAATCGCGACAGAGGGTCCGAATAAAAGAAATGTGGCAATTTTTAAAATAACTTTATCTGGGTCAAACTTTAGCGCTCCGGCCAAAAACGAAGATGGTCAAAAATCGACGTTAAAACTACGTTGAGAATTTAGGGGCAGATCGTTATGTTAGAGAATTTGTTTCTCTAATGATTCAATGGTGTCTGCCGTTGAAAACATTCCGAATATATTTGACGGGAAATAATGCGAGACAATTTAACCAATATGTTGTTAATCAAAATTTTCTACAACGAGTTGCACATGATTTCCTTTGATTTAAGATAAGTACAAATTAAGGCGAAAATGCATAAATCTTACTCCACAAAAGATTGACAAACACTTTTTGACTATTTAAAACAAAATCTAGGTGCGTAAATGAGCAAAAAAGAAACAGGACCGAACATGTTGTGGAAAACGGGCACGTTTACATGACCCCATCATAATCGAATGGTTGCTTTCTAGAAAAATTGACAGTCTGCAATTACCCGTAGAAAAATACTATATAACCATACTACGAAGGACCGATATCACAACTTTCATTAGAAAAAGGAACAACTGATGAAACATAATGTATAAGTATAAATACTACACTAGCAAAATGGAGATGCAAACAGAGGCTCCAAAATGGTAAGCACCTGCTCAACCAATGTCTTCCGTCTTGTCAAATTGTACTCCCGAAATGCAGTTACATGTATCAATCATATTCTTTATTGCGGAAAACGGAACACACATATGTTTAACTGAATTAAAGATAATAATATTATACATTGTTGTATTGTTTCAAACGACATAATCGAAATTTTAAATATATTGTTCTTTGTATGTCAACCATTATTTAAACTTTCAGAAGTCAGCACACAAGAACTTGTACAATTTTTCTTTCGGACAATAATGTATTAACAACTTTACCTATAATTGGAATAATCGCCAAACATGTATAAAATACGATTCCTGAACATTCTGAAAGCTTGTTAAAATACGGAATTCGAAATGTCAGCTTTATTTTTCCGTAGAAACCGAGTCGAAGTCGTGGATTCAACCGTCAATGTAATCGTTCCTGATAACAACAGAGCAAAACTTATGTACTATTTTCACTGCATGTGCGACGTGCTGAGATTTGAGAAAAAAGGATACGATTTGAAAGACTTATTAACTTTCAACAGTACAAAAAATTGTCCAGAGAAGAGGGAAAAAAAAATTAGTAAATCTGTGCCTGCTTCTTTCACCAGATGTTATGGAAGTCAAATGTATATTTTTAGATGAAGAAGCATGTGGTATCAGAAATAATCGGTTTTTAATATCTGCGCTGCTAGAACAACATTTGCGTGTTCAGAAACCGTATGTGTTGGGGAATTTCAAGTTGCCGTAAAACAAATAATGTGTTTTGCCCCATTGTGGATTATCATATACTTTTTTCAGCCTATGGAAAATCTGATAAACAAAATATCGAGACAAGACGACCGCTGTTGCTGTTGTATTTTATAGATTTCTAAACCAGTAGGCAAAATTTGCCGATATTTACATCCTGCAGTACATGTATATGGATTGTTTATTGCAACTCCATTCGATTGTGAATAAGAAAATGGAATATACCGTACTAATTAATGCAATGTTTTAGTCCGAGGAGGATGATCGGGCCAATGAATACAAGAATTGTTATAGTCTATTTAGCTCGGCCTGAGCCACAGGGACATTTTATAGCTATTGCCATCAATTTGCGCCCGTCCGTCATCGTCCACCTTTACCTAGAGAAATTCTACTTGATCTCCAGTAAAGATGGCCACTGTTGCTGAACAAAAAATTATCAATTCATCTAAAATCTTAACATTTGAAATAGATCAGTGGAACAAATCTGCAAAAGAATGGCCTTAGGTGATCCCCTCTAAGAATAGTATCCGGAATCTAAACTGACGCAAAAAGGTGGCCGCCGCAACTCACATATATGTAACCATATGGGATAATCGCTTTTAAACACGGGCGTGCGTGACAACGGACATTATTAATGTATTAGTATATTCAATTATTTATGAATAGTAAATAGTGTTATATAAATATGCATTAAATTAATAAATGAAATGGAATAAAAATAAAATAATAGAAAAAACAACAAAAACAAAACAAAATTTTAATACATGTAACGAGTTTCACATTTGTTCACTTAACAAATATGCGGTCTTTCCTTTTAAGGACTAGAATGGAAATTGTCTTCTTGCTAAAGATTAAGAATTTAGGTCTACAGCTGTTGATTTTGGGACAAATTTAACAATTATGATTTATAAACCTCAATTTTTACACTACATTTTATGAACTTGCTACGTAACATCTTTAAGATGTTTTTTGGACCTTAGGTCCATAATGGTTGGTGAAATAATTTTGTTGTCTGTCATGATGTTTGAAAATAAAAAAAAATCAAATTATGTTTTGGGCCAGTAGGTCCAAAATGGTTCAATTGTTTTGGGCCAAATATATCAAAAGTTGCTTTATACTATATCAGAGCATGACAAAGATGGGAAAATGTAGAGTTAAGTTGTCAAAAAATGATGAAAATCTCTTAAAGTGACATGGTTTGGGGTTTCCGTCCAGTGATCCGGTCCCCATACTAGTTTTTCACCTTTTTACCATAATGATTAATAACTATGATACTTCTTGTATTTCTTTTTTACTCCTGCAATTGTACCATAACTTTATTAAATTATGATACTTCACGAAATGAACTCTACAGTACCAGGAAAGCAATAAAACTAACCCTGATGTTAACTTGGGAACGACGCTTCACATTTATTTTACAAAGCCAAATAAAATAAAATATATGTGAGTAAATGTATAAAAGAATACGTAATGTTTACCAGAGTACGTCGATCATGCCATACTGTGTACAGAAAAAACGTAATGAAACTTATTTTGACTTTTCGCGAGGTCCCTGTACGTGTTGACAAATAAGTACATGTATGAAAAAACTCTTCAAGGCTTTGAGAAAATGGCCAGCAGTTATAAATCACGGCATGTTACTTTTCTTTTATGGTTAAAGGGCTGATATTTATAAAATACAACACAGCAGTTCACCGATGTTGATAAAAAGACAGGAATTCTTTTGCAGATTATCAATTTTATTCTTTTCAACGATCATGTTGGATGTAAACTGACTTTAATATAGGGTCTATGTTAAACTAAATTTGGCTGTGGTGGCCATCTTGGTAGGCGGGTTTGGGGTACCGAACAAAGTTTTGAAAGAGGACTATAAAAACCATTCCATCAAAGTTTGGTTGCAAGAAGACGTTTTAATTTCTCATATGGTCCTTTGTTAAACTAAGATCCGCTGTGACAGCTGTCTTCGTAGGCGGGTAAGAATACAGGACATAATTTGGTAGAAGACAAGGATCATTCTAACAAAGATTGGTTGCAATTGACTCAGCTAATACAGAACAGGATATATTTAAATCATTCCACCTTTTTTCTTTTTTCAGTAACGGAAGTCATCTTGGATGCCGGATAAGGTTGCCAGACAAACTTTTATTAGCGGATCATCTAAGGATCCTTCCATTAAAGTTTGGTTGCAATTGGTTCAGTAGTTTCTGACGAGATGATTTTTATATGAATTTGCCTTATAGGGTACTATGTTAAACTTTGTTAGTTCTTGGTTTTTGGTCGGAAATGCCGACATAATTTGGGTATAGAACCATATAAAGACATAAAGTTGCAATTGGCTTAGGAGTTTCCCATAAGATGATCTGTTTGTGAATTTTCCATTAAGTCCTATGTTAAAATAAGTTGTCTGTGGCGGCCATCTTGTTTTACTGAAGGATGACGAACACATTTTATAGAGGACCAAACCACCAAAGTTTGATAAAATTGACTTAATAGTGTCAGACACAAGTAAGCAGATATCTTTTTAAAAAACGGCTACCATCTTTGATGCCGGGCCCAGTTTTCTTAGTGAACCTCCTAGGAGATTCCACCAAAGTTAAGTCCAAATTGGCCGATCGGTTTCGAAGGAGAAGATTTCTTTGTAATCGTTTACAGACAAAAGACCAACGGATGACAGCCGGCGAACAGAAGGTCATGGAAAAAGCTCGCACAGCCTTTTAGAGCGTTTGATACAGAAAATTGTTCGGAGTTATGAACGTTTAATTTTAGATGATCAGAAGTCTACTTTCTCAGTCTGTATTACCATTAACCCGAAGTACAATTAGGTTTGGTTCCGTTCATCATACACGTTACCGTAAAGCTCGCATCTGCGATCATCTCCATGACGTCCACATCCTCTCAAGATAGACACGTGATAAAAACCTATATTGAAAGGGAATTACACCAGCTATCCAGAAATTTTCAAACACTAACCATAAATATCATATGAAAAAGAACAAGGTAAATCAAACATGTCCTTGTTTTTTTGTTTGTTACTTGTTTTGCAGTAGTTTACTTACATGTATTTAGCCGATAGTTATCATCACATGTTATTGTTTGGGCCTTTTATAGTTTGCCGTAGGATGTAGACATGTATCTATTATTGGAGGCCTTAGGGCAACCTGTAAAAGTTTGAGATTTACATGTTTTGGGTGGCTGTATAATGGACAATCATACCACATCCCCATTTACTATACATAACATTGAATAATTCTGTTGTACACCTTAAGTGTGAATTTTCTGTTGGTTAGTGTGAAATAAGTTCTTTTAATATGTACGATGACATAAAGTAAAGAAGAATAAATACGTTTACCTTCTCTTGTACACCTGGTATAAGACAGAAATCTCGACACACAGAAACCGTGGGTCTCGGATTTTAGAAAAATAACTCCACTGTAGATGACGCGGGTTTGAAATATAAGGCGAGTAAAGAAGTTCAAAGCTTTATTCTTTTTGATTCCGTATAACCTTTATGTTTGTTACAGTATATCTTGTCTTTATGGATCCATGGTATCATTCATATTTTTATTTAGCCAAATTAAATAAACGATATCCAAGTGTTCACGTCTTTAAACAATCATTGTACAACTCGAGTATAATAAAGCTCGCATTAATTTTAAGTCTATTGATTTCTTTTTTTTGTCATTTATTTCGCAGAAACAGTTCAAAAACCAAAAGGAAACTTGACAATATGATTTGCCTTTTTTCCTTAACACCGAATTATTTTCGATATTATTTTTACCTTTTGTTTTACCGCAAAAATTGTTTTGAGAAACAAAAGCAATCGAGACACATTTACTTCAGTTTAAACAACACATCTTTATTGGAAACATTAACAAAATTACCGATATACAAGGTATGCTAACTTTAATAATTAAAAACTTCTCGCAAATGCAGTCAACATTGCACATGCACAAGCAGATGGAAGCACATAATACTGCACTTATTAAAAGTTAATAATTTGTCTGAACTGTGTGTTATTACTGTTTCAGTTTGAAAACAGACGCAGAAAGAATATGTAACATCAACATCTGCATGATAGTACTTTTTTACAGTCCCATCCAAAATATGTCAAGCTTGTTCTAAAATAGTCCGGAAACAAATGTTGATACCCGCACGCTCGCCATAATCAAACCATTAGCCAAATTCAATTTCGTTGCAAATAAAGTAAAGACTGTTTTCTCTAAACGTTATGCGGTTTTTACGCCATTTTGAAAGAGTGATTTATATCAACCAGCGTACAATGATTATCAACGCCACGTGCAGTTTAGCGGACATTTAAAGATGACGTCGCTATTCAGCTTAGGCTTCAGATATTATATTAACTTAAAACGACACAATCAGTCCATTTAACAATGAGCGAAACAAAATCTTACATTGTCCAAAATTGATAATCGTATTTTCTACAATCTCGATAGCTGAATCTTCAAATGAAATTGAATGTAATACTATCTCGATTGTAAAAAAATACGATCATCAATGGCTAACAATGTTAGACCGTCTATGGAAACCCCAATGTATGCTATCTCTATACAGTATAATGCATGATAATTCTGCTTCAATAAAATATCAAGTATAATGGCAATTTATGAAAAAAATAATTGTCAAATATGTCCAAAATAATAGGAGTCCATATTCAATCTGTTTGCAATGACTTTTTTTTAACGCTGGAGTTACTGCATACTTTCTTGATTGTCCGAAGACCAAAGTCGTACAGATACTAGACCTGTTACTATATCAAATGCAATGCAGGTAATAAGCAAATTCAGCAACACATAGGGTGCCGTCGAACATAAAAAAAATTAAGGGTGTAATGGTTTGCTCTTACAATCTCTAATATTCCTCCTCCTCTTCGACCTCTCCATCTGCGGAATCGGCACCGACTTCTTCGTAATCTTTTTCAAGAGCAGCTAAATCTTCACGAGCTTCCGAGAATTCTCCTTCTTCCATACCTTCTCCGACATACCAATGAACAAAAGCACGCTTGGCATACATCAAATCGAATTTATGATCAAGACGAGCCCAGGCCTCAGCAATGGCGGTTGTGTTGCTCAACATGCAGACGGCACGTTGTACTTTAGCCAAGTCACCTCCTGGTACAACAGTTGGCGGCTGGTAGTTGATTCCGACTTTGAATCCAGTTGGACACCAGTCGACGAACTGGATGGTACGTTTGGTTTTGATGGTTGCAATGGCGGAGTTGACATCTTTCGGTACAACATCTCCTCTATATAGCATACAACATGCCATGTATTTTCCATGACGCGGATCACATTTGACCAAGGAGTTAGCCGGTTCGAAACAAGAGTTGGTTATCTCAGCCACGGACATTTGTTCATGATAAGCTTTCTCGGCGGAGAGAACTGGGGCATATGTAGACAACGGGAAATGGATACGTGGGTATGGTACCAAGTTAGTCTGGAACTCAGTAAGATCGACGTTCAAAGCTCCATCAAATCTTAGAGAGGCAGTAATGGAACTAACAACTTGAGCAATAAGTCTGTTCAAGTTGGTATAAGATGGTCTTTCAATGTCCAGGTTACGTCGACAAATATCAAAGATAGCCTCGTTATCGACCATAAAAGCACAATCGGAATGTTCCAGTGTTGTGTGAGTGGTCAAGATAGAGTTGTAGGGCTCGACCACGGCAGTTGAGATATGCGGGGCAGGATAGACTGCAAACTCCAATTTGGATTTTTTCCCGTAATCAACACTGAGACGTTCCATGAGTAGAGATGTGAACCCGGATCCGGTACCACCACCAAAGCTGTGGAAGATGAGGAATCCTTGTAGACCGGTACATGAATCGGCCAGTTTACGGACACGGTCAAGTACCAAATCGATTATTTCTTTACCGACTGTGTAGTGACCCCTTGCGTAGTTGTTTGCCGCATCCTCTTTGCCAGTAATCATCTGCTCCGGGTGGTACAACTGTCTGTAAGTACCGGTTCTTATTTCATCTGAAAATTGATACAAATGATTAACTGCATTACAAGTACAATGTACATAGGGTAGTTATAAATTCAACTTATTCTTGTGATTTCTGATTAATCTTAATATACATGTACGCATAAATACCCGCGTCATCATGGTTTTTTGCGAGGTAAAAATACTGAACAGTTTTAAAATCTTAAAATACTTTAATAAAACTCAATTTACTCTTCAACATGCAGTTTCAGTTTCAAAACATTCATCAACTGTGTAATCGGCATGATTAATCTATATCCATACTATCTGTTTAATAATGGGAGTAAATATAATTTTATTTACAAATGCTATTATAACTGGGACTTCCAATATGTTTACCCTTAACTTTCCTTTTGAGTGTTTATTCGGAGAAATGATTTGCTCGCAGACGAATTTAGATAAATTTGTTATGAGAAATGGGTTACCGTCTCTCCGGTAGTTATCCTATGTCCTTATTTTTTATCATTAAATGGAGACTGAGTTTTTAAGCACTATGTGGAAGCAATAAAATGTTTCTTAGAGGTGTAAGTTCCGCTGTTTCTATATGGAATAATGTGTTGGAAAGATAGTGGTCTATCATCATTTTTGTTCACTTTGATAGTTACCACACTTCGAATTTACGCCGTAAACTCATTAAAGGAGATGGACTCAGTTTTGTACATGAACATTAATTCTTATTAATTATTTGGGTATTTGAAATTTTGAAAATGGCCTCTAGCGTACCTGTCAGATAAAGTGGTTTGGTTGCAGGTATATTCTGATAAATTGATTTAAAAAAAAAACTAAACGAGGAATAGCTGTTCTCTTTCCAGCATTTATTCCATAGCCTCATTTTACAATGTACCTTATTTGATTAAAATAATTAGACATAAATGTCCAAACGACAAACCATATAACATGTGCAGTAAAAATGAAATTAAGAAATATATTTGCATCCATTATTTAAGTCAAACCTCAAGAATGGAGGACATTCATAACCACATTTTCACGATTCTTGAAGTGGCAAATGATACAATTACAGAACTTAATTATACTAGGAAATTCTATCCATTATATCATGAAGTCATTTTTACCCATAAAAGCATATATGTTTAAAATAAAACATGACACTATGCTATTAAGGCAGCAACCATTTTATTTTTAGGCGGCACAGAAGTGACTTTTGACTTTTTTTTTCCACAAAATGTTTATCCTGCCCTTTTCCCTAAAAAAATTAGTCCTTCCTTTTTTCACCAAAGTTTGCGTTTTGCCTTTTTATTTCAAATTCCTTCCATGCCCCCATAAATATCAAAATGGTTGCTCTCAAAATAAATTTAGTAGTCAAGATTTGAAATAGATTTTTATGTGTACTAATGCTGATATACTAGTCTACATTCTACATTTGTACTTGAATAAAAACACTTATTTGTCGTTGTGCTAGTTATTGTTTTTGGTGATACAACACGGATTACAGAAAGTGTTGACAATGTTGATTTTGTCACCTGGAAATTTTATTTGGTTTTGATAAAACTGTCGATATCCTCAAATAAATACATTTAATGTTTAATTATCATATACTTACTTAAGATATGTATTATTTTGTATGTGTAATAGCAGTAGGCTAAGCATACTCATATCATGTGC
>JARWCS010326582.1:0-12457 GCA_034783895.1 Geukensia demissa | reverse complement strand
TACAGAAATCAAGGTCTTAAGGCCTAGCGACCTGCAGAATTTTTCGATTTCGATTTTGTTAATCTGATAATAGATAACTGCACGAAATTTTGACACCAGATATTAAAAAATAGAAAAAAGTGGTTGGGGTCCGACGCCCCGAGCGGCTGAGTCTAATATAAGTGACAAGATGACTATTTCAATCGTTTTACGAAATATAAAATTGCTTTTACGTGTGCTTATACTTTGTGAGTTTACAATAAACTTCAAATGATAAAAATAAGTACAATCGCCGTTTATTATATCATAAACAGTATTTTTCATTCGGTCCGTGAATGTGTCTAGAAATTCATAAAGATTAACTGTTCTTCCTATTTTATGGCCCATAGCGTGTCTGATGAAGGTAAATTCAGAAATGCTCTTTACACGCATTCAAACTTGCCTTTTAATTGTTTGTTTGTTTGATTGGGGTATTAATAACGACACTTTCAACAATAAATCAGTCATATCGCGGAGGAAGCCGCAGTGCTTGGAAAGAGCCAATGCCCTTGGGCAAGTAACTGACAAATGTTATCACGTGCGATGCGATTTAAACTCAACCCGTTTTTGTATGGTACAAAGTAAGGCGAGAACTCACGCGGTATAGGTGATGGTCTACAGTGATCCGTACAGGTAAGTTTAGATTAAATACCTAGACCACTCAGCCACCCAGGCCCCTGATTAGTTTTTTTAATTTTATAATCGTATGGCACAAATTATATATTCTTTCTTTTAAATATAAAAAATGTGACACTGGAAGTTTAGTAGACTCAGCCTGTATCGCCAACCTTGTCCTTCAACATTAAAATAAATAACTGAAAAAATCTCCATTAATTATACAAAACACCTCATACAATGTACCATTAAGTGTCACATTTGCTATTGATTTTAAAACAGAATCGAAGACCTAGCATTCTATTAGTTATCAATTACCCGATAAGTGGCTTCAGAAATCAACAAAGTATAGTGGCCATTTTTATCATTGTATGTGTAATGGTGATTTATAAAAAAAAAGAATTTGAAGATATCAAAGGGGCAAATCGACACAGCAACATTAATCTCTCAGAAAGATATTTGCATTATAATGACGGTTGCTTTCACTTGCTCATCCTTCAGTGGGGGATATCGTTGTTTCTGCACTTTTGTAGAGCTGTTTTAATTAATAATTTTACGGTTCATCTGGCAAAACTGTTTCTAAGCAGAAGATTTTTTTGATTATTATTTGAACAAATCTTTTGTTTGCTCTGTAAGTGATATTGATGTTTTATAGTTAAATCCTTACTTTTAAAACTATTTTATTTGTAAATAAACCAAATTAACCATTTTAGTACTGCTAATCTTATTTTGATATCATTTTTAGTAAATATTATGTATGTTCTCGCCACGATATGACTGAAATACTGCCGACGTGGCGTTAAACATCAATCAATCAATCTATCTATCTATCAGCCTATCAGAAAGAAAAACAAATCCTAACTTAGCCAAGTTTGATTTCTGACAAAGATAACATATTATACATAGAAAAAAAGATTTTATGTAAATACTTCCTACATGTACAAAATTACAGCACGTTTAAGTAAATTCATTTGGCGTAACTGTTTCAGAAAAAAAGACATCTGAACATCGGCAATTCATACAATATCATAGTACAGCTATTAGGAAAGGAAAAAAATATAATTAATGCACACACTCCGTCTATATGTAATTTAAGTCACTAAAACATTAATTAAGATCACAATTTATAAGAACATGGCTGTCGTACTAGTCAGAGTTTGTCAACATACAAGTGATCCTTCGGTTATCTCCCGTTTTCTTTTAAAATGGATGAAAAATCTTCAATAAGTAGTTTATGCAAATTTTAAGGTTTATCAATGCTGTGTGAGTTCATGTTGTTTATCCCACCTTGGGATGAATGCTATCTATTTTCATAATAACAAAGTTTTTAAATGGCGGTGATGGGGATTTTAACAAGTTCAAGACATTTATCATAAGGAATTCGATTATACCAAAGGGACAGAGATAAATCGTTAAGTCGGAAGACAGACAAGAGTGAAACGAAGGACAAACATAGAACACACAACACTACACTGAAAACTAAAGCTGGAGTAAGACGAATCCTAAAAAAGACCATAAATGTGACATTCAAGGATGTTCGGAAAGTCTGCCAAAATTTATGACTTTTCACTTTTGTGTTTATTTGTATGATTTGTATGTCAACATGTACTTTATTAAGGTCTATGTGGCCCACAGAACTATCTAAATTTTACCCATAGAATTGTATTCATTTTAAGGAAAAATAAGGATTATAATGATATCATAATAACTTAGATGTCTTTCAGTAAACATCCTTTAAATTACCTCATTGTCCGTTGTTTTCTAAGCATTGAGATAATAATCTAGCACGAAATATTATTTCTATTCATTATTTCATCATAATTAATCTTGGAATAGAGCAATTAATTGTACATCTGCTTTTCCGTTGGAAATTCCATTGAAGTTGATAATATTTGAAAATATCGGCACTTCCACACTATTCGGTTTTCCCGAAACAAACACCCACAGTAGCGGAAGTACAGAAATGCATTTAAAAAACTTAATCACCCATTTAAAATGTATCATGAAATGGAATGTTTATAAATGAAGGGATCTACACCAAGGATATAACGATTGCACGAGTCTCACTTAAATAAATTTGTTGAAAATAATTCAGAAAAGAATTTTAGAATCTTCGACAAAATAGACACCTTCATGTTTTAATGAATACAGCCATGTCTAAGTTGAGATGATTCCTTTACAAAAGAATTGACTACCCGAAAATAATCTTGGGAAACTATAAGTTGCCTGATAAATTTCAATGCATTAGTGGTTTTATATACCATGTAAAACAATTTTTAAAATGTGGTGTGCATTAAAAATTCGGAGTAAAATAATGTTGTACATGTGCAATATAAAATAGTGTCATCCATTAAATATTGACCACTAAGACTTTTGTTCCCATGATAAAGTCCAAGGTAGGAGTAAAACACATTGATGATCATGTAATATTGTTCTCTTGGTTTTTCCTCAGAAATAACTGGAAGGACAAGTTACACAGGATGCTATTGCATGCAGTATAGATAAAAAGTTCACGAAACGATTAACTTAAATAAATACCAAACTTCCCCCGATTGGTTGCTGGTTACCATTAGAATTTCTCGCAATTCTTCTTACCAAAATATTAGTAAATCTGATGAATTAATCTAAGCGTTCATTTAGTTATTTGAACATTTTATTTGCCAAAATATTATGAGAAACAAAAGAAAGCAAGGGCAAGACATAAGGGGACAATATGACTGGCAGGGCAATCTCAAGAACACGAAAAAGAGGGAACATACATACAGATGTAAAACTAAGAACAAAAACACAACTATGCACAAAGCGGCCCCCACAAAAATCCCGGGGTGAACTAAGGTGGTCCGGAACGGTTAGCAGTTCCTGCCTCTAAAGAGACACTCGTCACATTGTCTATTTTCCATTCCGTTATTTACCCTTTTAGGTTAATGTGGAAGGTTTCATGGGATTACATCCTCCAGGCGGAGAAAACAACCAGCCTGTTATTGGTTTACTCCGTAACTTCACAGGAAAAGATCAGCCTTTATCTGTGAAACGTATATATCACCATAGCGACCGACAAGATTGTGGTGTCGACCGTAAAATTTCTGGAGTGATGACTTTAACCGATAAGCAATATTGGTTGGGAGATGTAAACGCCATACGCCGTGGCAGATGGAATGATACTACCAATGAACGGGAAGTTGACTAATGGAAAGAGAAATCATTATATCTATCTTAAAGTTATGTCTAAAGTCACCCCTTATGTCTAATTCGATATGAAGATCAAGGTATGAGTAAGACTTATGAGTGTTCTTTAAATTAAATCTCATTTGGGTTGATGAGGTGAAGAAAATCACCGAATCGCGCAATGTTCATTGAGAAATTATCATCTATATACCGGAATTTGAAATCAAAGTTTTGGGCGTTCTTCTTATATCTGCAATAGCTCTTGAAGAAAGTCTGCCTCGGACGAGTGAGGAAATAGATCGGCGAGGAGAGGAGCACAAAAAGTGCCCATTGAAATGTTGACTGTCTGCTAGAAAACTCGTTCACTAAACTGTACTTTAGGAAGTCTACCTTTTTTTTAATATCCTCCTCTTTAATTTTTTTTTAATTTTGTGTTGCGTTGATTTTACTGTGTCATTTGTTTCATGTGGTGAAATAACCTCTTTGTATAATTCTTTTGTTAGTAAGGGTATGGTTGGTTTATATTGGAAATTAAAAATGGTTAGCAATCGAATTTAAATGTTAAACTAATCTCTTTATATCTTGAAAAACCAGCTTGATAAACAGTAAAGATATGGCATAAGTGTCAAGGACGCCGATCCACATCTTATCAATTAGCTAAATTAAAAATCTAGTGATCTTCACAAGGCCTTCAACAAGAGTGGAAACCCACTTCTTGAGGTGAGCTCTTAATCGTCCCTTCGGCGACGAGTCTTGACTTGGGACAGTTGCAAGCTACTTGCGACGTGGGTAACACTTTTTTAGTATCTACCCCCAATAATAAAAAGATATATACAAAATATGTGATAAATAGATCATTACATGTCCTTTCCATTTTAAGGTCGGTTTTATCCCGAGACTCCAATATCCGATTATAAAGCCCTCGGGGCCGATATTGGGGTCTGGGGATGATAACTAGATTGATATGAAAAAAGGCATGTTATAATCTTTAATTATCAGGTCTAATTTAGATATATTCGATAAGGAATTTTATTGTTTGGTATTTAATACTGCGTCCATTTTGTGGATACATCTTTTATTTCATCAATGAAAAAGGAATCGGATTTATTACAACAAATGTATGTACAACCATATTTTTCAAATGACCAATTCATTAGACAAGAAAAAATAATTAATTAGATTATGAGGTAAAGTTGTAATTTATCCAAAACGACCTGTTGATTCTAGACTCTGCAAAATCATTGAAATTCATTTTCCAATAGTTTTCTTACCATTTATTTCGGAAATTTATGACAAGATTATAAATTGTATTTAATGCACTGGTCAAATACTACGGAATAAGGTTGAACATTTACTAGAATCAAATATAAATTTGTAAGGATTTTGTGGAGTTTACCGATCTAGTATATCGTAGGAACATAGGGTGTTGCCATCAAGATGGTTATTTTCGAGTTGTTCTTCGGTTTAATTTTTAGTTTAGAACGTGTTATATTTTGTTATTTCATTATACTATATAACATTTCTTTTATACAACTAGTGTTATTGGCTACTTTGTCTGCAGGACCAATGACGTTAAATTTGTGAAGTTTTATTTTAAGTTTTGTTTTATGTATTTCTTTTTGTATTGTTACTATTCGTTTCATGGTGAATATTGCGAATGTCGACGGCTTAATGAAATAAATGATGCCCAATGTTCAAAATTGCCAATTGATTTGCTAACGAAATACCACCGAATATTAAAAAGTTTTTAGTATCTTTGTCGGTATAACGGATGTATGAGAATACAGGTTGATGGGGGTTACAATTACATATAAATATTTGGCCTCATATTTCAAAGATCTTTCAAATTTTAAATATTCGTGCATGTGCGCAATGTCATACAGGAATTACAAGATGCACATAGTTGAAAGATTTTTGCCAAAGATTACACCAGTAATTGGATGAATACAAGAATTTTGGAGCCAACTTCATTAAAATGAAGATATTTGTGGAAACGGGAAAGATACTTACGTTTCTTAACATTTATTTCAAGATTCTTAAATTCTAAGAAATTTGTTTCGGATTCAGAGCTGACCCCACTACAAAAGGCCTTTTATTCTCCAAATGTTCTCAGCTTGTTCGTTATGCCCGAGTTTGTCACACGTATCAGATTTTAGTAAACGCAATATCTGTATAACTTACAAACTAAGTCAAGGATTTCGTTATCAAAAATGGATTAACACATTTACTAAATTTTTTCATGAATATAAAGATTTGGTATCAAAATTTGAATGTACTTACAATCATCTGATTCGACACGAGATATCACATCATAATTTATAGAAACCTGGTAAAAAAAGCTCCGAAATTTAAACTATCCACGTGGTATTGAAATTCATCTTAATAAACTTATCCGAAAACGATAACGCCACACCATTATTATTAAATCTTTAAATATAGTTTTTATTCGAACTTTCTTGTTAATAGCTTAATATGAAACTAAAGTTTATATTCAAATGATATTTGAACACTAAATTCAATTGTGTGTGTGCTTATTGACACCGTAGTAAAGGAAAACTTGATTTCCTGATCAATTGCTTGGTTATGAACTAGTAGACAGGACCGTCGATACTTTTGTTGTATCATACATTAGTTTTAATTGTATTTGCTGCTGGTTTTCAGTCTAGATCTCAAGTGTTAATCCATTACAACCAATTTTGATCGCGTTTTTTCATTGCTGTTTTGTAACACCACTGTCCCAGGTTAATGGGAGGGTTGATTACTCACAAATAGGTTTAACTAGCAACATACTGAATATGCCTATCCCAAGCCAGGAACCTGTAGTCCAGTGGAAGTCTTTGTTCAATTGGTCATTTATTGTTCTTTATACACCATTTTTAAAGATAAGGTCAAATGTCGTGTTTTATTAATAGCTTCATTATAATGTATAATGTATTATTGGGGCCTTTTACAGAATCCGTTATGGTATGGACTCCGGTTCAATATTGAAGCCGTAATGAATATTGTAGGAGCTTCAATCGACTGTTATCGGATGGACAATTATGCCACATCTCCTTTATTGATATTTGTAAACAATATTTCACGGGGAACATTTTTTTTTCTCTTACATATACATTTCGCAGCCTATATCAAATTTGGAGTATTTTGCCATGCAAGTTTAATTGAACTTATTTTTTTTTCATTTTATCAAGTTGAAACATAAAATTACCAATAGTGAATAAAAATGGGAAATTTTGTTATGGTCTATACATATCTTTAGGTTTAACCTGTCTTCAATAGCATTATAGTCAAGCTATTGGAGAGCCGAGTTCCTAATAAAGTGAAAAGAAATATTCACATCAAAACAAACCGAAATAGGCAGCCAGATCCAACCGAAAGGACATTTTATATGTCCAATACAAGGAATTACGCTTTCTGTGTTATTTAGGATTTTAGAATTTTCTTTAATACTCTAAATTTAAATTTAGACATTTTTACAAGGAGTTGGATGTCATATCGTTTTTCTTGAGAGACCACTACATTTTGTACAAGTTTTCCATGAGAGACCACTACATTTTGTACAAGTTTTCCATGAGAGACCACTATATTTTGTACAAGTTTGTCAGCAATTTCTTAATATGAGACATGGTACAATTCCCATGCAACTTACTAAAAAATGTTTTCCGTAACATGTACTAATTGACATATTGAATATGGAATTTGTCAAAATTATTGAATAGTTAAATCGGAAAAAAAGAATGCAAAACATCAAATGTATTGATATGATTAAAGAAGATTAGTTTTTTATTAAGGAAGCAAATATCTATTATATGTGTTAATCTTTAATTAACGCAAGGAGTAGCTTTTAAAGGAACTTATGGATCCGTCGACTGTTTCCCTAAAATTATCACTTTAATGTGGTGAATACAGTTACTAGATCGATTGTTTGAATGTAAAGTTTTTTCACGCCGTTGCGTTACCATATGATACTAAAAATGTATATTACAATTTGCAAATAATGGAGACGATTGGCACTTTTAAATCAATGTTTTCAATTGAAAGCTACGAAACCCAGTTCTATACCATTTGTCGTCAGTGTAGAGAAGGTCAGCTTACTTTGTTTAATTTGTTATTGCGACCTAGAGTTCTTTACAAGGAATGGGATCCCACCCATGTTGCAGGCGTTGTTGCGACAACTCGATTAAACTATTTTACTCCGTTTCTTAATGGACAAGCATATAACTTTAAGGGGGGTTATTGCTTTTTTTTCTCAGACAGAAATTTTTTTCGCGCAGAGCGCAAATTTTTTTTTATAGTTTTTCACAGCGATTAGTCGCAAAATTTGTTTTCAAAATTAAACATTACGCTGTATGGTGGGAAACTGGCTTTAGAATATTTTTTGTTACCTGTCTATTCAGATTTTTTCATAAAGTTGTGCATTAGAATATTTATTTTGTGAAAAACCATAAACCCCCCTCAGAGTTAACTGGTCGTTCCCTTACAGAGATGAAGTGTTGTCTCTTTGATATTTACGCTGTAATTCACCTTTTGTATAGTGAAACATATTATTTGTTAAAAACTGAAAACCATATTTTGGATCAAGTTAAATGTAGTATTGATAATTTCAATTTCATAAGACAGGTTAAACCTAAAGATAAAAATATGTCGTAAGAGGATCAGTGAGGGTATTCGGAGAAACAAATTTCTCTGGAAATATGATGCAATAGTAAACTAGCAAAAACTTAATTTGTGTATATGCCAATGTTATTCACTGCATAAGGGAAGCGATAATCAAAAATTAAATTCACCTATTAAAAATAATTGGAAGATACCAAAGGGGCAGATAGAAATCGTTTAATCAGAAGACAGACAAGACCATGCCCAACAAAAATGAAACGAAGACAAATATAGTAAGCACAACATTATACTAAAAGCTAAAGCTAAAATAACACAAACCTGACAAAAACTAATGTGAGTTCAGGTTCTCCGGTTGGTAAGCGGTTCCTTCTCCTCTAGTGGCACCCGTTGTGTTACTCAGTAGACAAAGCTAGTGTATAGTTGCAATCGATGTTAGTCACAACCGGTAAAGGAACAGAATTGATGTCACTAAAGTGGGAAGCTATCTTTAAATTCGTCAATTGTGTATAGTGGATACAAAATCACAAAACATAAACAATAATGGCGGACAAAATTGAAACAAACTAGGAAAAAACGCCAGATGCTAAACGCTTTTGTGCTTTTACCTCTCTAGATATATCCCAGCAACTGAATACATCCCTGCCTACCTAGCTTGTCCAGTGAAGATAAATCCAGAAAATCGTTTTACACGCAGTTAAACTTGGCTTTTGAATATTTGTTAGTTAAAGTCCAGTGTAGAATACCCATGTGAAAGATCAAATGTGCATAGATCAGAGACTAGACAAATATGAAAAAACTAAAAGATAAAAGAAAGCAGAGGCTTGGAATCCACGAACCCCCTAACAAAACATGACCGGGATCAGGTGCTGATGAAGGGTAAGCATCTCCCGTCTTTTGCGAAACACGCGTCGTGGAAGCCTTAAACTATAATACGTGTTAACGCCAATCCAACAAGAAGTCAACTTATTGTTCTATTACCGGTAACAGATCCATAATTAGTTCGGAAATATTGATACCATGTGGATCAACCAAATCATGATGGCGACCATAGAATTTTAGGTAAACGTATATTAGTTAAATCAAAGTTAAAAATATTTGTATTTGCATGTACGCTTTACCTGCCTAACTAATGTATAGACTAGCACTTGTTTTCTGAGTTATATGGGGATACAAGTAATGCCAATAGTTCGGTAGATTCATGGCACTAGTTGAGAGGTCTACTTATAATGTCACGAGCAAGGTAAATGTTTACAAAACTTTAGATATCATAAGACAGCAACAGTCTTGGTATCTCTTGAGACAGAAACGTTTCGTTAGATTAGTCTGCAGAAAAAATATCTCAAGATTTGTCAAGACAGAGAAAAAATAGTGGCCACTGAGGGCTGTTATAAAGCCGTTTTCAAACAAAAACACAAAAGTGTTTACAGATGAAGATTACGTATGAATTGGTTTTAATGTCATGGTTTACTTTATTAGCTATTACGACCAATCACCATGATTGAGAATTTGTATTGATATTATAAAAATACATTGTAATGAGTTTAACTGGAATAAACGTACAGTTGGTAATTAACTGCTAAAACATTGAAGGAAATTAAACACGCGAAAGTGTTAGGATGTAAGTCAAGAAAGGAAGCCATTTAGACTGGGTCAAAATATGTATTTTTATCCCCAAATTAAATGTGCACCATGAAAAGCTTTTAACAAGCATCTTATAACATTTATTAGACATTAAGAAATATAAATATAAGTTAAATGATGTTAATGCTTTACCTTCAAATTGAGGTTATTCAAATTATAATTGTCTTGTTATATTATAGTTGTCACAATAAAACCGGACATGCAGCTTCCGCTGAGCTCTGTTTAACGTATAAAACTTCTGTTGATTTCTTTTGATTTTTTACAATTTAAAAATAAGATATTGAGCTGGTTCGATATTATCCTACTGAGCATGTTTCAGCTAAATAATAAAAGAAGTCGTAAAAACAGCATTCGTTTTACAACCGCCTTTAGTCGCCGAGTCATAAAATCTATAAACCTTGTTTGTGCGTACGTTCGTACGTCCGTCAATGATTTATCGGCTTCTGTACGCTAGATTTTTTTTATTTTTGGCCTGAAGCATCATCATAGTGATTTGAAACGTGTCTCTCCTTTTTAGATCCTTCGTATGTGTACTTCCTATTGGCCCTAGATATTGATTGAAGCTTCATTTAGGGGTAAGAGCAAAGACTAATAATCTAAGAGCCATATAAAATGTTTAAATGATTGGCATGTTTTTCTGTGGACTGTTGCATTCGTGAGGGTAGCACTTTAAAAAATCAGTTCAGAGTGTCGGTCTGGTGCCAAGCACGATTTATTCATCATCACCCATTAATATCCTATCGTCCTTAATATGCATGAAATATTTGCCAATGGACCTTAGACAACGCTCAATCGATCAATTGATTAGTCTGGATACACTTTATGTTTGATTTGGTCGTCGTCCCTCCAATTTCAGTCAACCGCCTCGGTGGTGTTATGGTTAGCGTGCTCGCCTCGAGCGCGGAAGATCGTGGGTTCGATCCCCGGCCGGGTCAAACCAAAGACATTAAATTGGTATTTGCTGCTTCTCCGCTAAGCACGCGGCTTTAAGGAATAAGAGCAAAGACTGGTCGGCCCAGAGTCGGAATAAAGAGTCTGGGAAAAGTAGCATGTCTTCCTGCGGACTGTTGCTTTCGTGAGCACCGACCCTGCGTGTCGGTCTGGTACAAAGCAGTGTTCATCATCATCATTCAATAATATGCTCTCGTGTTGAATATGCATGAAATATTTGCCACTGGACGTTAAGCAACATTCAATCAATCAATCAAACCAATTTCAGTTAACTGTACGTGCCTTTGTTAATAACCTATTAATAACCACTTAAATGCTGTTAAAATTGCAAAAACTAGTACAGAGAATCATGTGTTTCATACAAAACTACAAACAATTTAAAACTCAAAGGAAATAGGTTAGTATTTCATTTGAGACTACAATAAAATCACAAATTGATTTATTTGAACAACAAAATCTTTGTAAAATACTTGCCGTTAAGAATTGAAATCAAAGATGTTGGGAAAGTTGAGGTATTACATACACATAAAAAGGAAGAGTTCATTGACTGATAATTTTATAAATAACAGCAGGAGCCTGAATGAGACACGTGGAATGAGATAGAATATCTTCTTATTGTAGTATAATTTTCACGCCATGAACTAGTGACTATGTTTATAAAATAATCAGCTTGAAATCTGATTTACTTTAAACATGTCTTATTTTGATTTTTAAGGTTCAAGTACTTAATATTTTATCAATTTATACACGAAGATAATTGACATATGTCGAACATCATGAACTTGTATAAATATGCTAGCGTTAATCGTACAACTCGGCGTTTTACGTTTCCGCAATTTAGTATGACGTTTCCGCAAAAATTATATGACATGTCCGCAATTTTCTAGTTTTCTTTTCCGCAATTTCATTTAATTGTGTTTATAATTATCATTGTTTACATTTCCGCAAGTTTTACCTGTAGTATTGAACAGGCAAAATATTTGTTGCCCTAGTATTAACCACAGACGCTCGGGGCATCGGACCCCTCCCCGCTTTTCCACTATGTCTAATTTTTTATTTTATTTTTTTTTTGTTTAATTAACTGATGTAAAAATCTCGTGCAGTTATCTATTATAACAGGACCAAAGAATGCTGTTGGTCGCTTGGTCTTTTAATGACCCGCTGCATTTTTTGATTCTGTAATATTAGATAAAAGCACGTAATTTTTACACCACAAATCAAAAAAAAGAAAAGAAAAAGGGGTTCCGATGCCTCAAGCGCCTGTGGTATTAGCCTATGAATCTACAGCAACTGTTTCTTAATTATATCCGGAAACATCATTACAACCTCTATTAAGGCGATTTTAAAGACTTTTAAAGAGATCTTGACGGGGTAAACTGATGTGGACAGTTTGTGGGAGGTCCTAGAGCAGTTTTCTGCACCACCGGAAGTAGGGGTTGTAGGACGAAAA